>JAABOM020110211.1:0-65458 GCA_011800125.2 Solanum clarkiae | reverse complement strand
TCAAATAATCCGAGTTATTAGAAGCTAGCTACTCATGGTTCCCACAACCCCAAGTTGTGGGGGTTTAGCTAACTTATAAGTGTATCAATGCAATTTTTGATACTAGATACATGTATCTATTATACTAGATACCTATATTTTGGATACTATATATTCTGAAATATGAATCTATAGGGAGAAAGATGAACAAGAGAGGCGAGTGTCATAGTCAACATGTATATTTGATACTAGATACATTATGAAATATGAATACATATAAAGAGAGGCGAGTGAGAGAGGGAGGGAGATAAATGAGAGAGGACAGAGGTAAGCGAGTCAGTGTATCTTGAATATAGGAGAATCAGGCATAACAAAAGTGTAGCTAAAATAAATTACACTTAATTAGACATATGCATAAATGAGATACATGTATTGAATATATGTTATCCATATATCTAGCGAAGAAAAAATAATATAAAAGGTAATTTTTAAAATTCTTGTAGGGATATAATAAAGACCTAAACTATGTGGGACTTACGTTCTTTGCTCAAATATTCTTTTTCATTGTAGTTATTTATTTCAACAAAACAATATAGATTTATTATTTTCTTTCAATTTATATGTATTATTTTGTTATCATATAAAATAATACTTGTTAAATTTTAAAAATTTAGAAGCATAATTACTTAAAATATTTTACTAAAAAGAACTCCTTATAAATCGCCTCGTCAATTTTTCCCCTCGTTCCTTTTATCTTAGACATTGAGATGCTCATACAAAACATTCTTTTCTAACCCATGTAGGCGACACAAGCTACGAAGCTGTAGACTTAAGATTTTAAAAAGAGTATCAAGTAAACCAAAGCGAAATAAAATGAAAAGAAAGAGTATTATATTAGTATTTATCCATTTGAACACACCGCAATTAATTAATCGTATACTCATTTTTTCTTGTCAACATAAGTATCAACCCAGTTTTCCACTACGGTTTAGATTCATACGAAAATTTTATATAGTATCCTTTTTATCTCTATTATTTGGAAGATCACCCATGTTAAAAAAGTTGGAATTCAGAAAAGAAATAAAGTATTGGGTTTTGGTATAGGATTGCACGAACCCATCTACGGCTCATGATTAGCAATATGAGTTGTATATAGGACTCAGGGATGGAGATCAGACTTGATGAAAATTTTAAAGTATGGTAGTCAAGACACAAAGGAGTCAATGACCTGTAAAAGACATTGGCTCATAGAAGGCTTTTACGAACCATAGTCTTGTTGATGGGTCATGATCAGGGTTTTGTGATTAAAGTTCAGAGATGAGAAATCTTCTAACTGTGGTTCTACGAGGGGCCATTATGATATGTACACCTAACTATGGAATTGTAGAAGGGTGTTCGTGAAATGGGGTTCAGAGACCAGTTTCAAAAATTCAGGGGTGTAACTAGATGAAGTACCTAGCCTACCAGTCGTACACTGATATACAGGTTGTAGATTAGGCTCAAAGATGGGTCCTTCAAAGTTTTAATGAGGGACATATTAGATTCTTTTTCCCATACCATAAATTCAATATTAGATCATTTAAGCCTTAAATCTAGTCATATTAGCCCAATTCCCTCCCATAAACTCTCATTCTGTCTAACTCTAATATCCCCCAAAATCTCCTAAGGCGTTCAAATTACAAGTCTCAAAGAAGGCAAGAGATGGGGTTTCAAGTTTTTCTTCCCTAATCTCAAGTTTCTTCCTTAAGTTTTCAATCAAGGTATGTGGGTGTTATTTGTGGATTTTTTCCACCCCTGAAGCCCAAGTATTTTCAATTATTTTACTTATTTTCAAGTTATGAAATCTTCATGAGATTTATGATAGTTTATCTAATTCTTATACCATGAGGTATTTACTGCCTAATGATACAAATTTATGCTATAGCATGAAAGATTGATGAACTATAGGATTTTTTCATGAATTGCTACCTAGCATTTTGAATGTTATGTGGGTTGTTTTATGAATGAATTGAATTGATGAATTTTATGAAGATTATGCATATTCCTTATGCATTATATGATATTAAAGCGTACATGCATCAAATCCACCAAGTTTTATGCTATGTTCAAATAAGGCATGTTATGAAAGATAACTGTTTCAACTCTAAGTTCATGGAAGTTTATGCAAGTGATAAAGTATTTATGGAAGCTCTTTTAATGAATGTGTAAAGATAGTGAAAGGACAATTCTTAGCAAAGACGGATACTCTTGTAATAAGAATAATTCTCACTTGAATGGATCATAATGTTTTATTGAATTACTTTAATATGATGATTTTATGTTTCAAATCTTATGAATATATATGCATTTGACTATGTTTTTAAAGTATTCTATGGGACTTTACTTAGCACCGAATGAGGCTTGAGGTGGGGGTTTGATAATAGAATCCTAGTAGCAATCTCTTATCTTATTAACTATTTGCCACCGTTGGAGTGCTTGTTGGCTAAGGCTAGTTAATTCACAAAAGAATAAAGTTAAATATGTGCATGCATAAGCTGATGGAGTTCTACCTGAAAAGTGATCTTCCCATCTAATATAGGGGGTTACGTTGAATATAATATGATAGCTCACATGGTCTTATATGTTGGTTATAGTCTCCCAGCTTATATGCTCTTATATTTTGGTTATAGTCTCCTTCCATGTAAGCATGTATATGGTGATTTGAGATGCTTATGTTGCTCCAAATCATATTTTAAACATACATTCATCATAATCATCTCTTGAGCTTATTTACCTTATTATGATTATGCATATTCTTTATTACGACATTATGATTTTTCTTGTTGCATTACATCCTATATACTTAGTATATTCGAAGTATTAACACATACTTTTGCTTACATGATCTGAACATGCAGGGTTCAGTGCTCCTCCTCCTCCACGTGGCTAGCTTGAGGATCTATTGAAGACTACTAGTGGTGAGTCCTATAGTTCGGGGACAATGGTCTATGTTCTTTCAAGCTTGATGCACTAAGACTTTTAGACTATCTCGACGTATTTCTCATGCAACTTTTATTTGAGGGTGAGCTAGGGATATGTCTTAGCCTCCACCAAGTCTAAAGTTAGAGGTATTATTGGACAAGGTATGAATATTTGTGACTCTGTCCTGTTTTATGCTTAGTTTTCCTTTAGTCCCACTTCCCATTATTTTCCACATTATTTTAAGTTCATTAACCATAAAATGCTAGATGAATGATAAGAGGCTTGGGTGAGGTGCCTTTAGGTTCCTCATTTGCCATGCTTTGACTGGACCCTGAGCTTTGACCATGACATTATTATCTCAAAATTTAATCTCATGTAATTTATTGAGTGAAGTGTCAAGACCTAAATTATTTGGAGTGTAAGAAACACGACTAAACTATCATTCATAAATTTGAGAAACACACCTCAAGTAATATGTGATAACATGTGTGTTATACTTTTTCTTCTAAAATAAAAAATTACCACATGAATTGCCATGTGCAAGATAATTTCATCATTGGAAAAAGAGGTAACAAATAACTGTAACATTCTAAAAAGTTTTAAGCCAAGATCGAGCCATTCTTTATATGCATATAAGGTCGTAACAAATTATTCTTAGGCGTTAAGGTCAGTTCATTAGTGTGACAATAAATCAGGAGATGAAATAAAGTCACAAGAATTCTTTAACACAAAGTTGAGTTAAGGGCTCCTTCAGCAATTGATTCTGATATAAGATTTTAGAAAGGTTAGGCGATCTAATGACTTCTAAGTTGTTTATATATATGTTTAGATCAATTCCTAAGTATTTCAAGTGGATATCTGTTATAATAAGCCCAGTTCAATGAATTTCTATCAGATAAATTTTCACATGAGTTCATATAACCATCAAGTCCAAAAAATCATATCTCTCAATTTATAAGGAGTTAGGTAGTCCACGACCTATCAAATAAAGGTCTTTGAGTCTTCTTTCTAATGCCACAAAGTTTGAATTATTTCAATGAGTAAAAATTTATGGTTATTTTACTAAAGACATGCAAATCTGGCCAAGATGCACGATGGTTCTGCGAGATGACTCCTCTCGTGATACTTTTTAGAATATCTTTGTCCTATAAATCTTTGGAGAGTTATTTTAATAATCCTAACATATAGGAAATCAATTTTTTAACAATTGAAACCCTCTTCTTCATTTCTAAACTTGATAACTCAAGAATTTTCAAGAACACATCATGTTAGGATTTTCTTTTAAGATTCTTCATGAAGATAAGTCGTTCATGAAGCTTTCCAACTAATGTTTCTTCATCTATTGATGACTTGCTAAGCGAAATCTTAAACCTTAATCATAGGATTTTCAAGAAAAAAAATCCAAGAATTTCAAAAAAGTGTTTCTTGATTGTTCTTCTTCAAGTTGGGGCTCCACAATTCAAGCTTTCAATTTCAAGTTCTAAGCAAGGGTTCTACATAAGGTATGTTGGTATTTATCCATGGATCTGTTTCATCCATAGAGTCCAACAGATTTTTAAATTTTTTTTCATAAATTTTCAATATAAAAATATTAATTTTGTGATCTACCATTAAATTCCACAAATTTATTTCATGAATTATTGATCAAATTATATATGAGTTGAGTTTAGTTGCATGATTTTCCTGAAGTTCCATCAAGTTCTTCCCAACATAATAGTCACACCATTGGGACGGTACCCTAGATGTGACTGACACTCAGAGACTATTTCTAGTCTCCAAGTGTATCACTTTGTCTCATCACATTCATTCATTCGACATAATAAATCAACGGAAGACTAAAGATAACAATGAGCAATCTAGTGTCAAGTATCATATTAAACAAATACGCTAATAGGAAAGAAACTAGCTCAACAAGTCTCAACATCAATACTTAACTCTAGTCTATGAAGCCTCTATCACTATCAATTAATCCCAATGACAGACCCATGGCTATCGCAACTCAAAAGAAAAGCTAACTCAAATCTAACTCTATAAAGCTAGATGAAAATAAAATAGACCTCGAACTAAGGGAGGCTTACTAACTCAGCTGAATGCAAAGATCCTCAACAGTGTGCCTATTGACGATCTCTAATATCTGCCTCTGTATCATAAAATGATGTATTTCAAAGGGAACATCATTATGTCGACTATACGAGTATGTAAAATTACTGTGAAACCAATCTAGGTAGAATAAATATAGAAACAACATAACTCAGAAGATACTTAATCAGAATTATAAATTTCCATCTAAAATAAGAATAAAGAATAGACAAGTGATCCATCAACTAATCAAACCTCATCAATCAACTCAATTTAACTCAATGGAACTTAACTCAATTTAACTTAATGGAACTCAACTCGGTGTGGGACCTATCTGGAGTTTCTCTTTTTCGACAACATTCACTTATGACTAGTGATTGTACTAAAATCCTGTTGATGTTGCCACAACAGTTATGTACTTTCCAAGTAAAGAATAAATCAGATCCATTAGGGATCTAGCCTCAACAAATCCCCTATTGCTTTTATGGACTTTAGCACAAGAGGGAACCTCAATGTAATGGTTCTAATCCTCACCTATGCTTGGCGATGTAGTTAATGAGTGTGATTTAGATTTACACTTACTCATTTTGGTGCTCGATATTCCTCCCAAGACCTAATAATCATAAAGCTCCTCATCTCAATCAATCATCTCAATTAGCCTCATAGAGGCTATCATTCTCGAATAGTCTCATAGAGACTGTCATCAACTCATTAACTCAACTAAATGGGGACTTTCAGCCTAACATCTCAATCAACTCATCAACTCAGTGCTCATTTAAGAACTCAAGGACTCAAATCATCATTAAGGAGAAGTTAATTGGATAAAACTTTTGAACTCAATTATGAATACTCATGGGATCATCAAGCTCAATTAACTCAACCTCATACTCACATCAAGATTACAATCAACATACTCAAGTCAAGTCTCTAGACTAGATCCCTAGGTTGATTCATGCAAACTTTCACAAATTAACATATATGGTTATAAAATATATCATGAAAAGTATATAATTCTGGAAAATGAAGTTTATGATGATCATCGACATATTAAAATACATGTAGTTTGTATGTAATTTTTAAAAAATATTCAAGAATCATGTATGTAGACTCATTGGACTCTCAACTCCTCTATTATCATTAATGGGGCATATGGAAGAACAATTTCATGATTTAGTTTATCTTACATTCCTAGTGTGAATTTTTTGACAATTAACTTCGAAGAAGTCTCCTCAAACTCTACAAATTTACACTCCTCTTCTCTTCTCTTTAGCCCTAGTCTTTTTTAAGAACTTAGAACAGCTTAGAAATGGGCATTAAAACCCTTTTTATGCTCAAAACAATCTATTTAGATCGTGTTTTACGTTTAGGAAGGGTTGGGAAAGGTTTGGAATGCCGCTCATGAAAAACTGAAAAATGTTCGCCTCGGGTAGCCTAGTTTGCGATGAGAATTGGGTGGTTCTAAGATGATTTTCGTAAAAAATTCTTCAATCGAGTTTTCTTATCTTGTAGAAAATATTTAGACCAAATCTAAGTGTATATCAATGGAAGGTGCACACCGCACACCTGTCGTGCACTCTCACTAGAATTCATTTTCTTATCGAAAAATTATCTTTTGATTTGGTTACTCTAGAAATCTACTGCGACTATTTTCCCACTAAAGTTTTCATGCTGATCACATATCTAGCCTTAGATTTTCCATCAAAGCACGGGAAGAAGCGTTATGCGCATATCTCTCCTTCAGGGGTATTTTGGTAATTTAATTGGGTATTACATCACCTCCCCCTTGTGATCATTCATCCTCGAATGACGAGTAATGGATGGACATTAAAACACAAATAACAAATAAAACTTTTCTTAATCCTCACTCAATCAATCAAACTCTCTACTCCTCATCAATCTCAACAATCGTTAATCTGACTTAGAAATTGACACATCAACTCTACAATAGAAATATCAATTTAAGTTAAGGGTAAGGATAACACCTTCATCATTCCCATGATCAACCACGAATAGGTGTGGATATTTAGCTCTCTTCTCTTCCATAGCCTCCCATGTGGCTTCCTCAATGAACTGATTTCTTCATAGGACTTTGACTAAGGCAACCTCTTTGGTTCTCAACTTTCGAACTTGATGATGAAGGATTTGGACCAGAATCTCCTTATATGACAAGCTGTCCTTTAATCAATACTCTCAATAGGGATCACCAAGGTAAGATATTCCCAAGCATTTCTTATAGGATGAATTGCATCTAACTTTGAATGCAACACTAACTCATAAGCAACATTCCCAATCCTCTTCACATTCTAATAGGAACTAATGTAGCAAGGACTCAATTTCCCCTTCTTCCCAAATCACATGACACCCTTCATAGGCGACACTTTAATGTACACAGAATCATTTAACTCAAACTCTAAGTCTCTTCTCTTCACATCTATGTTAGATTTTCTGGTAACTATATGTAGTCTTTAACCTCTCTTTGATGACCTTTACCTTCTCCATAGACAGGTGGATAAGTTTCAGTCCAATCAACTCGGCTTCTCCAATCTCAAACTACTTAATTGGTGATCTACATCTTCTCCCATACAAAGCTTCATAGGGAGTCATTAAATTCTTGTACGATAACTATTGTTATATGCAAATTCAACCAATTACAAGTGATCATCCTAATTTCCTTTGAAGTCAAGGATACAGGCTCTCAACATGTATTTTAATGTCTGAATTGTGGGTTCTTCTTGACCATCCATCAGAGGATGAAAAGTTGTACTCACATTCACTTTAGTACCCAATCCTTTCTAGATAGATCTCCAAAAATGAGAGGTGAATTGATCTCCTCTATCAGAGATGATGGACAAGGGAACACCATGCAACCTCACAATGTCATGGATGTACAACTATGCATACTCCTCTATAGAGTTAGTTGTCTTAACCACTAAGAAGTGGACCGATTTTGTCATCCTATCCATAATCACCCATATCGAATCATGTTGCTTTCGTGACCTTGGTAGGCTAGTAATGAAGTCCATGTTGATCATCTCCCACTTCCATTCAGGAATCTGAGCCAATCCACATGACCTTTAATGCTAACTTTAACTTGTGGGTAATTCAGGCACTTAGAAAAAAACTCACCAATATCCCTCTTCATTCCACTCCAGCAATACACTTCCCATAAGTTGTGTTACATCTTGATAGAGCTAAGATTAATGGAATATCTAGAGCTATTACCTTTAACCATAATTCTATCTCGAATATCATCAACATTTGGAACGCACAATTTACTTTAGAATCTTAACACTCCATCTCCCCCTTTGGAGAAGACCATCACTTTTTGTTTGTGAACAACCTCCTTCAATTGGAGTATGATAGGATAATGGTCTTGCTTTTCTTTCACCTCTTCTACTAATGACTCTTCCTTCATCATTATCTTCATGTTGAACTCCCAATCGGGCCAATTTATGCACTTCCTTAGCTAGACCCTTCTTTCATTCCTCAACAAGGTCCATACTACCCATGGACAACCTGGTAAGAGCATCAACTACAATGTTAGCCTTACCTGGGTGGTAGGCAATGCTCATGTCATAATTCTTGAGAAAGTCCAACCATCTCCTCTGTCACAGGTTGAGCTCTTTCTGGCTAAAGACATACTGCAAGCTCTTGTGGGCGGTGAACTCATCTACATGCACTCCATATAAGTAGTGGCACCAGATTTTGAATGCAAACACCACCACTACCAACTCAAGATCATGGGTCGGATAGTTCCTCTCATGAAACTTAAGTTGTCAGGAAGCATAGGTTATCACTTTCCCTCTCTAAATCAGCATACAATCCAATACAAATCTTGGCGCATCACAATATATCATAAAATCCTCTGTCCTATCTGGCAAGGTTAAAACTTGTGTAGTAGTAACTCTTGTTTTCAACTCTGGAAAACTCCTCTCACATTCATCAGACCTCTGAAATTTGACCTATTTTCTGAGTCAGTTTTGTCAATTGTGTGGATAGGGAAGAAAGTCCATCAAAAAATCTGCGGTAATAACCTACTAACCCCAAGAAACTTGTTACGTCAGTTGGAGAGGTCGGGTTGGGCCAGCTCTCAAATACTTCAATCTTTTGGGCATCTACTCAAATAACATAACCGGAAACAATATGGCTTAAGAAAACAACTAACTTAAGCCAAAACTCACATTTCGAGAACTTCACATATAACTCATGGTCCTTAAGAGTTTGAAAGACAACTCTGAGGTAATTGGCATGCCCTCCTCATCTCTTGAATATGTCATATCTAATCCTAAAGGGTATCTTTGGAATATCACGTACCGTCACTTTCAACTGATGGTATCTAGATCTCAGGTCTATCTTTCAGAAATAAGAGGCGCCCTGAAGTTGGTCAAACAGATCATCTATTCTAGGGGAGAGGATATTTATTATTTATTGTTACCTTGTTCAGTTGCCTATAATCGATACATATTCTGAGAGACCTATCTTTCTTTCACATGAATAGGATATGAGCACCCCAAGGAGAATCACTCGGCATGATAAAGCCCTTCTCTAAGAAATCTTCGACTGCTCTTTCAACTCATTCAACTGGGCGAGGACCATCCTATAAGGTGGAATTGAGATAGGATGGGCATTAAGAAGGACATCAATACAAAAGTCAATCTCCCTATCAGGAGGGACTCTAATAAAAATACTCAGGAATATGCCAGGAAACTCATTCATAATCAGGATTAACTCTAGAGTAGGAAACTCAACATCATCAGACTTAACTTGCACAATGTGATAGATACAACCCATGTAGGAGATAAACTTTCCCTTAAGTGAAATAGAATCACCCTTTCTCTCTAGAACCAATTCATTCTGGAATTGGAACCTAACAGTTTGGGATCTACAATCAATGGAGGCATAACAGGCATAGAGCCAACCCATACCTATGATTACAACAAAATTAATCATCTCTAACTCAACCAAATCAGTAAGAGTATCCTTATGATAGATGGTCACTACACAAGCTTTATAGATTCTCTCATCTTGAATAGACTCACCCACTAGAGTGGAAACATCAAAGGGTTCAAGAAGACTCTCAGGGGTTTTATCAAATCTATTGGCCACATAAGGAGTTACAAATGATAATGTGGCATCAGGATCCATCAAAACATAACAATCAATAGTAAAGACTCGAATCATACCGCCATAACATCTAGGCATTTCTCCTGATCTTAGCGATTATTTATGGCATACGAATGGTTTGTAGCTCCACTTGCACCTAACATAGTACCTTTCTGGGTTCCTTTGTTTGGTTGCGCTCGACCAGATGATTGAGCTTGGTCAGCCTAGTTTGGGCACTCTCTCTGGAAGTGACCCAATTGGCTACACATAAAACTTGCATCACTCCGCTCACGGTATCTAACCAAATATAATCTACCATACTTACCACATTATGGGTTACCTTGTGAACCTTGAGCCACACTAGCCTATAACTGATATCCTTGGGCTCCAAAATTTGGAGACCCCTGATCATTCCTTTTTCTGGTCGTAGGTGCACTAGCAGATGATGGTGCTGGCCCTGACTAGAATCTATTACCATTCCCTCCCTTTCCAAACTCATTGTTGGATGTCTTTGCCCTCTTATTCCTGAACTCTTCTTTGTTATACTGTCTCTCTGCATCGGCTTGTTGCACATAAGTCATCACCTCTTGATGTCCATGTCGCTCACAAGCATAGCTGCCCTTCCATATTTCTTTGGCCCTTTGTTCAGCCCATCAACATAAATTCCCACTCTGCCCCTCATGTCAGAAACCATATTCGGAGCATAGTGAAGAAGCTGAGTGAACTTAAGCCTATACTCTGGCACAGTCATTGACCCCTATTTCGGATTCAAAAACTCTTGTACCATTGCTTCCCTCCTTTCTCTTAGAAGAAATGCCCTAAGAAAACATCCTTAAATGCTGCCCGTGTCAACAATTGGGCTTCCTCTCCTCTACCCTTCTTTTATTGATAAAACCATAGCCAGTCCACACCCTTGTTCTTGTAGGAAGCCAGCTCAACCCTATCAACATCATCCACATGCATCACCTGGAACACCTTTTGAAGTTTCTCTACTTAACTTCTCAAGATCCTCATTAGATGCAGACCCTATGAACTCAGGCGGATTCATCTTCAAGAAATCCCGAACTCTAGATGTGTCATATGCATCCTATCTACTCACTTTTTGCGTCACAGCATGTGCTGTGATAGCTTGGGATTGAATTTGGATGGCCTGGCTAAGCTCAGCATTTGAAATCTTAGCTTGATGGGGTTGTTCAACAGGGACAGTTGGATCTAGGAGCTCCTAATGTCCTTAACGCTCGGGTTGGTTAACATTCTGCCTGAAAGGACGCCCTCTACCTCAAATAGCTCTTCTTGGAGGCATGACCACAACTCTGCAATACGTAGAGCATGAATTAGAAGAGAGTTTTCATTGAGTTTTAACTCTTTCACACAAATTAGATCATGAAATAAGTGCAACCATTCCTAGTGTCCTATAGCCTTCTGCTTATGAATTGTGGTGCACAACACACCCATAAATAAGACTCCACTAGAAACAATTTTATAGACTCCCTAGGACACTTGAACTGTGTGCTCAGATACAAAGTTTGTCACACCTAGGAGGGTACCCTAGACATGGCTGATATTGCCCAAGTTACACCTTCTTTTTAGAGGATAAAGTGGTCGCTGTCATGAAATAGAACCTAACCAAAGTTAGAGTCAAACCCACAGGGAGTACATAGACTTAAGCCAGATTCACCAAAATGCAACCCGAGTAGTTAATCGACTCAAGTCCCTAAAATGGGGGTTTTGCAATAATAAATAAGAAAGTAAACTAAACTAACTATCATGAGAGACAATCAATAATAGGTAGCAACATATTGTGTTCACCATGATTCCCCAACTGAGTATCACCGGGTAACCTAATTTTAGTCTAGTGTATAGCATGCAGGACGATAATTTAAGTTCACCAAGCCTTTGGTCAAAGGTGAGAGGAAAGTTTCTCTATGCGACCCGGCCCATCTCCATAGTGGGATTTACTAACATTTACCTATAAGTCCTAATAAAACCACCCCTTAGCCCAGTTCGGTTGATTGAGTGAGAACACATCAATCGAATCCTGTTAACTAATATTTTTCCTATTCATTACTACCTTGGTCCAGTCAGTAACACTAGGTAGGTTCTAATATTGGGCACTATTAGAAACATGCAAAATGAGGAGAGTTGATTAATACTTGTATATACACCTTGCATGAATTGTAAATTATTCTATTTTACTTTGTTAGTTCTTCATAGTTCCACAACCCTATTTGTCAATTTCGTTACTCATGCTATATGTAGATGAAGAAATTATGACTTGAGAAGACATAATTAAAAACTTACACAATTGAGTTAAGATCAACCAAATCCAAAGTCAATAGGAATCACAAGCTTGATGATTGAATTGAAGCACAAGTGTTTTCAAAGACTTTCTCATAATATTTTTTTCTCCAAGTATTCTATTCTTTGAGTACAAACCCTAAAAACTACAGAATAGTGACATCTATCTCTGAATAATGACCTAAAAAAATCTATTGATAGAAATTACAAATAAGTCCTAAATAAAGCACTCTAAGACACGTAAAGTCTTCTATGGCTCATAGTCGGGGTCTCGTAATCAGCTACTGAAATTTTAAAATTCTCTTCTATGATACCATTGTACGACTCGTAAAGTGGTTTACAACCCATAAAGGTGGTTTCGTCTGATGAATTTCTCGCAAGTCCACTTCTTTGATCCTCATGAAACGAAAGGTAGTCTATGACTCGTATTTGTCTCCATTACTTGTATGTATGCCTCGTAGACTTTAGAAATTTTCCCCTCATTAGAATTTCTTACGAAACCCCTTTACGACTCATAGAATGCTTTAGGACTCGTATAAGGTCTCGTATAATAGCAAAAAATCAATAACTTTTGCAATTTTTTCTGAAGTCATGGCCAACAAAATGTAAATACAAGAAAATAAAAAAACAATTAAAGTAACATTGAGAAACACAAAAAATTCTATGTTTTAAGGATTAAAAGTGTTGTATTTTTGCAAGACATCAACACCCTCAACTTAAAATTATTGCTTATCCTCAAGCGAGGACTCGATCTATATAGATAACACAGTAACACACAGACCTTAACTTAATGGCATACACGCATACATCCCAGACTCAGATACCCACACCAACTTTTTAAAACAGGATTAGATAGCTATTTAGCAAACCAATAAGAAATGGCGCATGTGACAACACAACGATCACAAGCACGAGGTTATCAATAGTCCACAATCACTCAACAAGTCAAATGTTAACAATGTGATGCAAGTACCCTCACAGAAAAAAGTCCAATAAATGACACTCAATGATGGTTTCCTGTTTAATCATAAGACTGTGGAAGAAGATATTCATGTATAACGAGTAATACCATAGGCTTGCCCCTATATTCATGATTCAGACCTTTAACTAACTAGACTAGGATCACTTTTGGACTTTCTAGGCTTGTAACGTAGGCTAAAGAGGCTTTGATATGATATTTTAGGAAAACAGTGACTAAAGACCCTCCTTGAAATTACGTTTTTCTACACGTTTTGCCCTACCAACTCTGTCATTTTCACCTTATTTTCCCTTTTCCTTATTAAAGATTTTCTGTGTGTTTTATTCTCATTTGTCAGTTTTTTTGCCTTTTTGCACACTTCATTTTACTTTTTAGCTCATATCTAAGGCATGTTTCATTTTTTCTTGCACCCATTACATGATTTTTCTTCTTTTTCTCCTTACTCCTAACTCACCCCCTTATTTTTGTGTTTTTACCCTTATACTGGCCACCCTTAACTTAGGATTTCAGCCTGTGTTCAAGTGCATAATAAATCTATCCTCCAAACCAGCGTCACTTTTGGTAACCACCATCAACTTAGGCTTTTTGCCTCAATCAAGGTATGTATTGTTCAAGGACAGACCAGAGCCAAATTCAGGGTTTTTTACTAGATAAAGCTAGGTTAACTAGGTGTTAAGAAATAATTGGTACATGGTAGACTCAAACATTTGGAACAAGGGATATATCATCATTTGGTTGGTTATTTTTAGGCTAAAGTGGACTATTTAAAAATAATGCCCCAAGATCTTTTCTAATTCATTTAGTCTACAATCTAACTTAGAGTATAGGGAAAGTTCTGAGCCAAAACAATTAGCTCACACTCTCATGGCACAACATACATCAACAACAAAAAGACTCACAAATCATGCTTCTTGTCTTAATTTACCCTTAATTATCAAACAGATCTTTTCAAACACTTAAACACGCATGGTTACTAACTAACTACTAATCAAAATTTTTGGTTGGTATCATTTTTCAAAACAAAACACAAAAACATCTTATGTGCCCCAAGTATTGGCACTATATGCTACAAATATTATCTAAACATCCTAAATGTGATGGTTCCACAGGAATTAAATATCCACAAGGAAAATGAGCACAGGCAAGAAAACCCCAGGATAAAAAATTTTCTATAGTTATGGACCATAAGCTACTCTGACTTAATTAAGGCCCAAAACTACCTACACCCCATCAAAAAAGATATGCATTGTGCCTAATGAATAAAATCAAGAAAAATAGAATATAAGGGGTCAAAAAAAACCTGGGTGCCTAAGCGTCAATCTGTGGCTAAGTATGGCCACACTCCACCTATAGGTTGGTCTGTTCAGCAGTGGTACTTTGTCTGGAGGGGCCAACACTCCCTATCTGCCTCATCGCTCGAGCCTGTCTCATCGCCTCATCACGACTCGTCTCCCACAAGGCACGTCATTATAACCAAGTTACACCTCTCTTTTGGAGGATAAAGCAATTGTTTTCAAATATAAAACCTAACAAAGATTAGGATGGAATTCCACAGAAAATAAGAAGACTCACAACAATTCACCAGTAAGCAATTCAAAGAATTAATCAACTCACTTCCCCCAAAAAGGGGGGGTTGAAGTAATCAATGAGAAAACAAACTATACTAACTATAATAGAAGAGAATCAATAATAGAGAGAAACTTGAGTATTGTGTTCCCCATGACTCACCAACTCAATAACACTAGATAACCTAATTCGTGACTAAAGTATAACATGTCGGACGGTAATTTAAGTTCTCCAAATCATTTGGTCAGGTGAGATGAATTTCACTACGTGAATTGGCCCATCTCCATAGTGTGGAATACTAACCATTACCTATAGTCATAATCAACCTCCCCCTGGTCTAGTTCGGTTTATTAGACAAGAACACACCATCGAATCCTATTAATCGATCCCTTTTCATATTCGTTACCACCTGATAGGGAAGGTAACACTAGGCAATTTCTACTGTTGGCCACCACAAGAAAATATGAAAAATGAAGAGAATTGATTAATACATGGAAATACCCATTCCAAGAGTTTCAGATTACATGGGTTTATTTACTTAGATCTTCATGGTTCCCACAACCCAAAGTTGTTGATTTAGCTACAGATGCTATGGGTAGATGAAGAAATTATGAATTGAGAAAACATAATTAAACACTTACCCAATTGAATTGAGAATCAAGCAAATCAAAAATTGATTGGGAATGACACCATTTTAAGATCAAATTAATTCAGAAGAATATTCTCTCAATTTTCTATCTAAGTATTGTATTCTAACAGTAATTACAATGAAACTAACGGTGCTCTATGAAAATGACCCAAAAATACTATTCATATTAATTACAATTAAGTCCTAAATAAAATAGAAAAACTGGTCGGCGGACTCCACGAAACCTATTTATGATTCGTAGAGGCTTCTATGAGTCATAATTGGGGTCTCATAATTATCTCTTGGGATCTTGGACTTCATTTCTACAAACTATCTTCACTACTCATAAACTGATTACGTTACGTACTTCACACTCATAGTTTTCAACTGCTTCAAATTATCCCTCTCTGAAAATCTTCACGAAACCTATCTTTATGACTCGTAGAATGCTCTATGACTCATATCGAAGTCTTGTGGACATGAACTTCAGATCTCAACCTTCACTTGAATTATCACGAAACTACCTTTACGACTCGTAGAGGGCCTCGTAAATCACCAAAATAAGAAAACTCTGCAATTTTGTCCCAAAGTCTTGCCAACCTACTTTTTTGCTGTACCAAAGGCAAAAACACATATAAACCGTAAATGTCGCATGAGAACACATAAAATCCTAAGTTTTAGGCATCAAAAGTGTTGTATTTTGATAGACATCAACACCCTCAACTTAAAATTGTTGCTTGTCCTCAATTGATGACTCAATCTATATATCTGATACAGTAACACAAAGACCTCAACTCAATGGCATACATCACATATAATTCAAACTTAGATACCCACACTAGTTTTTCAAAATAGGATCAAATAGCTATTTAGCAAAACTAGTGCAAACCGGTGCAAATAACAACATAAATATGACAAGTAAGGGAATCTTAACAGTTCACAATCACCGAACAAGTCAAATGCTAACAATCCAATGCAAGTGCTCTCACAGAAAGAAGTCCCATTTTTGACACTTAATGATGATTTCATGTTTAGCTTTGGAACTGTGCAAAAACACTCACTGTCACAAAAGATATTATGCATAAGGACTAATACCATTGGCTTTCCCCTATACTCATGACTTAGACCTTCAACTAACTAGATTATGATCAATTTAGGACTTTCTAGGCTTATAACATAGGCTCAGGGGGTTTTGGAATGACATTTTGGAAAAAATAGTGACTAAAAGCCCTCCGTGAAACTTTATTTTTCGTCACTTTCACATTACTAACTCTATTCTTTTCACCTTATTCTCCCTTTTTCATCATTCAAGCTTTTCCAAGTGTTTTCTTCTAATTCTTCAGCTTTTGCGAGTGTTTTCTTTTATTTTTTAAATAAAAACATAAAAACATGTTATATGCCATAAGTATTAGTACTATATGCTACAAATATTATCTAAACATCCTAAACGTGCCAGTTCACTAGAAAATAATATCCACGAGAAAAAAGAACACAAGGAAGAAAACTTCGGGATAAAAAATGGGGTAGTTATGGACCATAAGCTACTCAGACTTCACTGAGGCCCATAACTACCCACATCCTATCGAAAAATATGTGCATTGTCCCCAATGTACATAATGAAGAAAAAATAGAATATAAAGGGGTCAAAAACTTACTTAGGCGCCTAAGCGCAGGTCTCAGGCTGAGTATGGCCCTCCCCCTCCTGCGGGGTAGTCTCCTTAGCTATGGTACTCTATCCGGAAGGGCTAATACCCCTTGCCATATTATTCTCACGAGCTAGCCTCATCTCCTTCTCGTGCCTCAATGTCCGCAAGGCCAACTTGAGATCCTCCTCCTTATACTCCAAGAGCTTTTCATGTGCGTTTCTCTCCTTTGTCTCATCACCCTCTCTGAGGGTCTTTTCCGTGGGAAGTTTGCCACGGAGGCAATTAAATCAAACAATAGCTTCGGAGGTGTCGACTCTAGTAGTGTAAATAGTGGCACAAGTGATGATGTCATCTCAGCCCTAAGCTTCTCTATCTCTAACTGGACAAGTAAAAAATTTAAGGGGGGGCCTCGGCCAATCTCTTCTGAACCCGCTTCTCAAGGGCATCGATACGGCCATCCACTATAGAAACATAGTCCTGAATAGTAGAAATAGCGAATGTCTAGCTCTACTCCTTTGAGTCTACAATAGACTGTCAGACCCATGGCCTATTCTATTGAATAAGGTGAGAATAACTGGACCTCAGCATGTGATAACCACTACACTATGGCCTGGCCAGAAGCAGTGGACATATAGACCATGCTCGCTATAGAAGGCTGTGTAGTAGTGGCCTCTTGTGCAGGAGAAAATATAGAAGGACCTCTTATGTGTCGACTCATGTATCTTCTTGACTATGAATCGAGCACGATCAATGTCGTAGCCAGCCACGATACTAGCAACCAAAACCGCACTCTCCAATGTAAGTGTATTATCCGCCAATTTCAACCTGATGCGTGATCTAACAATGGCCCACCAAAATTTATAGGGGAAGTTTAATAAAGCCTTTGCTATAGGCTCAATGTGTGTGGGGACCCAAGCAAGCTCCGGACCCTACTCTGTAATATGATCGGCTACCCATCTCAAAAGTGAGGTCTGTTGTACCTGATCATTCATAAATAATTAATTCCTGGCCTACCCCAACCTATCATCAAACTCTTCTTTAGATCTAGGAGCACGGTACTCAAGACCAAAAAGCATGCAATGGGTCGTCTCTTCAGAATGTTGACCCGCTGACCTCTCACACGTATCTTTATCAAACTCGGCTAAGTGATAGGCTTTCTCCCCTTAGGAAGACTGTGTTGAATTGTGACTGAGTAAGATGCGTAAAACTCCCTCACAAAAATCGGCGAGTATCGTCCAGGTGTCAATCCCATATTGTGTCATCATGTCCTGCAGACCTAGGACACGGCTCAATTTATCATCAATGATGCTAGGTTCCTCATAGATGGAACAGGTTGTCTTGCCTCGCTCCTTGGACTATGTGCCTTCTAAGAATATAGCCTCTATACTATCAACACACGACTGGTGAGTAATAGTATACAGTGTTGATAAAAAAGATGGTTTAACGGAGGACTCAACACCTACTCCTTCCTCAGAGTCCTCCTCAGAAGTAGGCTCCTCTCTAGAAGGACTCATCTGGGGAATGCTACTCCCACTCTCATTAGTACCTTCATCTTCGGATTGGGAAGGACTATCACCATAAACCTGAGGCTGCCCAACTCTGGCAGCAGCTCTAGTCAATGGTCTAGGTGCCTTTGGGTCAGGCAAGGTATCCAATATCTCAAATGACCCACTCAACTGAGGGGTCTTCTCAGTATGTGAAGGCGCATCATCTGTAGGTTCATCACTGAGATTTCTCCTAAAGACCTTGATCTTTGAGTGATTTCCTTTCAAGTTAATAGTACCAGAAATATAGATATAAAGAAACCATGGTTAGGCCCAAAAATAAAGAAATAAAATGCGAAATGTAATTTGAATTAGTTGCAGAAGGCTCTATGAAGGCCCCTTTGTGAGTCATAGTGAGCACTGTGAGTCCTAAAGTGGTCTCTTAGAACAATACTTCAAAACAATACTGGTCACTAAAAAAGTCTACAAGACCTAGGTATGACTTGTGGAGTGGTTTACGAGTGGTAGACTAGGGTCATATAAGGTTCCAGAGAGTAATTAAAAATCAGGTAGGGATCTACGAGTCATAAAGTGATTTACAAATTGTACAAGGTCTCATCTGATGAATACTCAGAGTATCAAGTTTGTGGAATTTCCCATGAGAGAAAATTAGGACTCATAGATTAATCGATGAGTCGTAAAAGACTCTCGTGAACAAGAAATCTCAGATACCTAATTTTTCTAAGTCCATCACATGGATCCTAAAAATATATTGAACACTTAATCAACAGCATTAACGCAAACATACAAGCTCTCACATGATTCCAATCCTACACCCATATCCCCAAGCATGATTTCAACATATATTCATCATATCGAAAAGGATTAAGCATGGAATAACCTAAGTTTCTGACCATTACTATATGATTCACACCAATCATTCTCCTATGTCATCAGTCACCATTTCACAATCATAAACTATTCAACATCATTCAATCAAACTTGGTTGACAATTACATAGTCACAACAATTAACAATCTCAAGGCTATAGCAACCAATTCCAGACTTAAACAATCAATTCAATCAAGGACAACTCTAATTTGATATTCACAACTTACATTCAACAAGACTTTCATGCTTAAACATCAAACCCATCACAATCATCACATCAAGACCATTAAGAACAAGGTAAATTAGAGGTTAAAATTAAACCAAGATATTACCACAAGTTGCGATAAAATTGAAGAAAAAAAAGACAGGAGATGAAAGAGCACGAAACCCTGGGTACTGGAAATCTCCCTAGAAAATAGGTGACAACCACCAAAATTTGACCGGAACTTTGCGAGGAAGGGGAAAATTTGGGAAATTTTGGTCATTAAGGTCTAAAGTGGGGTCAAAATAATTTGACCCCTCTTTTATACCTTTATTGGATCAACAATTAAAATTATCGGGATTAGGTCTACAAAATGTCACGACCCAAGCCTAGGGCCTAAACGTGACAAGGCGCAAGGGGAACCCGAAGGGACCCCACGCAAGCTTTTTAGCACATCATCACACATCGTTGGTCGTTGAAACAATAAAATAAAGCAAGAGGTTGAAAATAAGGATAATCGGGGCTAAGAGACATCTCTCATATCATAACCAACAAGAGTCAAGAGAGAGAGAGAGAGAGAGAGAGAGAAAGAGAGAGAGAGTCAAAGCATAATATCATTACACATGACATGTCCAACAACACCACTACTACATAGATAAGAACGGTGGCCAAGACAAGCCACTGGGCTCACCCTCATAGTCAACATATACATAAAAGAAAGATACTCCTAGAATATAGCATGAGGTCATAAGCATCATCCCCGAAATAGAGGACTCACCAAAGAGCTTGAGAGAAGTTGTACTAGCCACGTGGAGGAGGATGATCAAGAGGGGTTGTGGTTCCTACATATTGACATCATGTAGACATAGAATATGTATTACTACATCTGAATGTACTAAGTATGTAGGGCACAATGCAACAAGTGATAAGCACCATAAGCAAAATGCATCACGTAGGTAATGGGTAAGCATATAAGAATATGGCATGCATGAATGATGCTAGAAGTAAAACCATGCTTATATAGAATATAATATATGTGTAATAAGAGACCATTATTAGTGCATATCAAAGGCCTACCACCCCCTTGGAGAGGCAAATGAGGTACGAACTCTTCAATAGGCTGATGAGGTACAAACCCCCCAACATGGTTGATGATGCACAAACCCCCAAACGTTGTTGATGGAGTACAAATCCCCAAACGTGTTTATCAAGGTACAAACCCCTCGACATGGTTGCAAGGGCCTGCCACCTCCCGAGAGAGGCGATCGAGGTACAAACCCCTCAACAAGGTTACCAGGCCTACAACCCCCGAGTGAGGCTTGGTCATTTCCCAATACTATAGAGGTAATATCATACACATACAATAATTTCATAATCATATTGTCTTTAACTCAAAAGAAATGTATTGGACCTTCAATTCCTCTAAAATCATAATCAGGACATTTTATCAAACATTTGGTGGGTGTGTAGTACTAGTGTGAAAAAATGCAACTCAAGAGTGAAATCATGTGAGAATATTCAATGTAAAACCATCAATTCATACTTAATAACACCCTCAAGTAATATGCATCAAGATACTTCATCAAATCTCACAACAGGTCTTAGATTCATAGCTCAAAACATGCTAAAAACCATAATTTCATGAAACCCCAACATAGTGTGCAGTGAAATTCATAATAGATAAGACCCATGTGTAAATCAACTTAAAATCATGCAATTTTATGTAAATAAGAGCTTGAGTATCATGGATGAAAGGAACCCATGAAAGAAACCCACATACCTTGACTTTAGAGAATCCTTGAAGAAGATTGGAGATGGAGACTTGAAGCTTGATTGAGAACCTTAAGATCTGGATGAGTTATTGAGACTTGAAGTTGGAGATGAAATACTGGATAAGTGTTTGAGCGAGTATTTTAGAATGTATTGAATGATATGAGGGTGAAATAAGGCTAAGTATAGACATTTGCACATATGGGGACACTTCCACCCAAGACCCAAAAGACTTGGATCGTACTTGAAAAATTGGGCAAAATTTATATTGAGTCTAGCCCCTTGCAATTGGTCAAACAAATGATCAATCCTTGGAAGAGAATACCTATTCTTTATGTTGACCCTATTAAGTTGCTGGTACTCAATGCATATTCTAAAAGACCCATCCTTCTTTTTCATAAACAACAGTTGTGCACCTCTCGGTGATTGGCAAGGCCTAATGAAACCATTCTCCAACAAGTCCCTCAATTATTCCTTCAACTCCATTAACTCCGTCCGGGCCATATGATAAGTGGGAATATAAATGGGTTGAGTATCGGGGAGAAGGTCTATACCAAAGTCTATTTCCCTTTCGGGAGGAGCACCGGGAAGGTCATTTTGAAAGACATCAAGAAACTCATTTACAACCAGAACTGACTTTATGGGAAGGAGTTTGGACTCCACATCCCTAACCCCCGAAAGATGGTAGACACCCCTTGGAGATCAACTTACAGGCTTTAATGCAAGAGATAAATCTACTTTTGACTACCACATCATGACTCTCCCACTCAAGAACGGGTTCATTTGGGAATTGGAATTTGACCCTATGAGTTCTTCAATCAATAGAGGCATAGTATGCGTACAACCAATCCATCCCAAGAATGACATCAAAATCAACCATATCCAACTCAATAAGATCACAAGGCAATATTTTATGCAAAATACAAATGGAGCAATTTCTATAGACCTTTCTAGCAACAATAGATGCACCAATATGAGTATACACCTCATATCAATTTGGGCTCAACATGGAACTTTTTGGCAACAAAGGGGGTAACAAAACAACGAGTGGCACCCAGATCAATCAATGCATACACATCAAAATCAAAGATTTTCAGCATACCGATAACGACGTCGGGCACCTCATCAACCCCTTGCCTCCAATGCAAAGCATAAAACTGATTGTGCTATGGGGCACCATCTTGTTATCCACCTCTCCTGAAAGGAACAACATTAATACCTTGTGGACAAACCTCCTTATCTTTTTTGCGATTTTGAGGACAATCCAACATCTTATGCCTGACTTCTCCACACCCATAACACGCATTAGTATCTCTTAAGCATGGGCCACTATGACCCTTACCACATTTTGGACACCCAACATAAAGAACCACACCCCCAACACCTTGGGCTCTTGGAAAATTATTGGCAACCATTTTATGAAATGCATAAGAATACCGGTGGAACCCGCCAACCTTTTGACTATGGAACGTTTACTCAAAATAGGCCCTTTTAGCTTCATGACTCCTTCTGTTCTGCATATTTTCCTCCTCCTTTTTTCGGCATAGGTCATGAAATGGGACAAGTCCATATAAATAATTAACATGGTGGACTGACACTCCCTACTCACCAAGTCAAAAACACCCATCACAAATTTGTAATCCTAGACCTTGAGTCGGCCACCAAATGTTAAGCATATTTGAAAGTTGGTTGAACTTTGAGGGAATACCCCCCCCCCCCCGAACTCATAGACCCTTGTCTCAAATTCATAAATTCTAACAACTTGGCATCCCTAAGCTCAAGAGGAAAGAAACGATTAAGGAAAGCCACCTTGAACTCCTCAGAAAGTACCACATTGTCGACCCCCTTCTCCTCTTTCCATTGATTTTACCATATTTGTGCTACCCCTTAGAGTTGGCAGGCTACAAACTCCGTCTTATCCCCAAACCTCATACCCATGATAGCCAAAATCTTGTTAACCTTATCAATGAACTCTTGAGGGTCCTCACTCACCTTTGACCCATGGAATTCTGAGGGATTCGTCCTCATGAAATCTCTCATCCGAGATGCCTGTATATGAGCATGAGGGGCTTAGGCCCCTTGGTTGGCTTGATTAGCCACAACTTGTACAAGCAAAGTGAGAGCCTCCCGAATCTCTCATTTAACCGGTTCCTCCTCGGGTGTGCGGCCTCTTCTTCCTCTCGTGTTAGGATTGATCTAGCATAGAAAAGAACAATCATTAAGGGGAAAAACTTACTTCAATTTCTATAGCATGACATAGAGTAAGAAGAAGGGAAACATTTCCTAAATGCCTTATAGCCTGTAGCTCATAGTTGTGGTGCACAACATAACCATGAACAAGACTCTAATCGACGTGATTTGTTGGACTCCGAGGATCTAACAAGCTAGTGCTCTGATATCAAGTTTGTCACAACCCAAGCCTAGGTCCTAGACGTGACACGGCACAAGTGGAACCCGAAGGGACCCTAAGCAATCCTCTTAGCACATCATTAAACATTGTTGGTCACGGAACCAATAAAATACAACAAGAGGTAGTAAATGGGAATATTCAGGGCTAAGGGATATCTCTCATATCATAACCAACAAGATTCAAGAGAAAGAGAGTCAAAGCTTACAACCATTACACATGACACTTCCAACAACCCCTCCACTACATAGATATGAGGTGGGGCCAAGACAAGCAACTAGGCTCACCCTCATAGTCAATATATACATAAACAAAAGATAGTCTTAGAACATAGCATGACATCATAAGCATCATCCCCGAAATGGAGGACTCACCAAAGAGCTTGAAACAAGAGGTAATAGCCAAGTGGACGAGGAGGATCCAGCGGGGCTCCAGTTCCTACATGGTGACATCATGTAGGCATAGAGTATGCATTAGTATATTTGAATGTACTAAGTATGTAGGATGAAATGCACCAAGTGATAAGCACCATAAGCAAAATGCATAACATAGGCAATGGCGAAGCATATAACAATATGGCATGTATGAATAATGCTTGAAGTAAAGCTATGCTTATATAGAACATAATAATGTGTAAGGAGAGACCATTATTAGTGCATATCCAAGGACTAGTACCCCCTTGGAGAGGCGAATGAGATACGAACCCCCTCAGTATGTTAATGAGGTACAAACCCCCCCTCCCAACAAGGTTGATGAGGTACAAACTCCCCCAACATTGTTGATGGAGTACAAACCACCCTAATGTGGTTATCAAGGTACAAACCCCTTGACATGACTGCACAGGTCTACCACCTCTCGAGCGAGGCGATCGAGGTACAAACCCCTCAACAAGGTTACCCGATCTTACAACCCCTCGAGTGAGGCTTAGTCAATTTCCAACACTATAGAGATAATATCATATACATATATTCCTTTTATCATCAGATAGTCACTCAACTTATAAGACATGCATTGGACCTTCAATTCCTCAAGAAATCATAATTCGGATAATTTATCAAACACTTGGTGGATGTGTAGTACTAGTGTAACATCAGGAAATTCAAGAGTGACATCATGCTAGAAAATTCAATGTAAAACTGTCAATTGATACTTGGTAACGCCTTCAAGCGATATACATCAACACCTTTCAACAAATCTCACAGTAGATCTTAGATTCATAGCTCAAAACATGCTAAAACAACCATAGTTTCATAAAACCCCGACATAGTGTGCAGTGAAATTCATAACAGATAAGACCCATGTGTAAATTAACTTTAAATCATGCCAATTTTAGGTAAAAAAAGATCTTGAATATCATAGATGAAAGGAACCCATGAAAGAAACCCACACACCTTAACTTTGGAGAATCTTTGAAAAAGATTGGAGATGGAGACTTGAAGCTTGATTGAGAACCTTAAGATCTGGATGAGTTTTTGAGACTTGAAATTGGAGATGAAATATTAGCTAAGTGTTTGAGTGAGTATTTTTGAATGCCTTAATAATATGAGGGTGAAATAAGGAAATTATAGGCATTTTCACGCTAGAAACACTTAGGCCAAGACAAAAAAACCTTGGACCAATCTTAAAAAATTAGGTAAAATTTATACTGAGGTGCGACCTTGGCACGTCTCTCCAGGGAAGCAAGAACTTTACTAGAAATTGTATTTTTGGAAAAATGAAATGGTTGTTCGTTTGGTCTAAAATCAGGATTAGATCCATTTTCCTCTAAATTTGATCCCCTGAACAAGAATATGAAGTCAAAATTTTGATAGGACTCATGGATTTTAGACATATATGGAAATTATGATTTTGGGCACCTTCGAGGTACATTTTCAGGCATTTTTTGGGGTCGTTTCATGAAACCCTGACTAAGAGTCGTAGATGGATCTATGAATCGTAATTCATCGTACCGTAGAACCTTCAACACTAAGAAAATATAGAAACTTACTTGAGATCCTCTGACCCCATTCATAACTCGTAGATAGACTATGAGTTGTAAAATTTGCTTGTGGATTGGAGTGCACAATTATCCTGCCCACTGGAAATCTCTAAGAGATGGGGTTAAAAGTCGTGAAGTGCAATACAACCCATAAGCCTAGTTACTGAAACTGAACCTGATGCTTTTCTCAGCCAATTTTTTGACTTAATCTTATACCTGCATATTTCTCATGAAATACACAATTACCCAAAATGCAACCAACTCATTGTAAAAAATAGACAATCAAAACACAACAAAACAACTAACTATGAATCCCAAAACTGAAAAATGAACCTATAACTATTCAATGACATCAAAAACCTTGGGTTACCTCCCACGTACCACCTGATTAATTATCACAATATGACTAAGATACGTTGGCTTCTAGACATCACAAATTGTCCAAACCTCACTCTTGAGCATATCTTGATGCTTCACAGACTGATGGATGTGGAAGAAAACTTCTTCATCTTTCAATCTAAAGCTGAGTCGACCAGTTTTCGTATCAACTAGAGCTCTTCCAATGGCCAGGAATGTCCTTTCCAAGATAATTGGAACATAGAAGTCAACCTCATAATCAAGAATGACAAAATCTATAGGAAATATAAATTTTTCCACCTTTTTACCAATACATCATAAAGTATCCCGACAGGTTTCTTCACCACTCTATTCGCCATCAACAACACACATTTGTTGGTGTAGGGGTGCCCAAACCAAGCTTCTTAGAAACCACAAGAGGCATCAAATTGATGCTAGCACAAAATAACATAGTGCCCTTGCAAATTCCATATAACCTCTAGTGCAAGGTATGGTGAAAGCACCTCGATCTTCATGCTTTTGAGCTAAGGAATTCACAGTGATAACACTGCCATATTGAAGCTCTTGAGAAAGCTCCTGACGCACAATATGTTTCTTGGAGATCAGGTCTTTCATATACCTAGCAAAGCTCGGCATTTTCTCCAATGATTAAAGAAGATATATTGATGGATAGTTGCTTAAGCATACAGAGAAAGTGCTTGAACTTACCTTCCTCCTCCCTCTTTTTGAGTCTTTGAGGGAAAGAAGGAGGAGGCTTAGGGACGGCCTTATACTTCTATGGCTCTTGAGCTGCTTTACTTACGCCATATTTGACATAATCATCTCCTTCAACCACATCCTTATCTGCAACTATCTTCTCATGAACATCTTCTACCTCAATTCTAATGATCCCAAAAGTGCTCAAAAGTGTGCCTCGAAAATGCCCAGAATCGTAATTTTCATATATCTCAAAATTTATGCGTGATAATGAAAATCCAACTTCATATTCTTGATCAGGGGTCAAATTAAGTGGGAAGTAGGTCTATCCCTGATTTTAGAGAAATATATCAAAATTCATAAATCCATAATTTGCAAATTCCACTGACGATCCGCGCTCCTTTCCGGGCCAGGGCACGGATCAGTGTTATTTTTGGCCTGTTGTATTTTTTGAGACAAAGGCGTTTAGGTATTGGGCCTAAGCCTTCTTATGCGTAAAAACACCAATACTTAGCCATATTTCACCTTCATATCATCCAAAATATTCCCCAATACTCACTCAAACACTTAAACAATATTTCATCTCAAAATTCAAGAGTCACAAAATTCATCCATATCTTAAGGATTTCTCTCAAGCTTTAAGTCTCCATTTTCAATCTTCATCAAGAATTCTCCAAAGCTAAGTTATGTGGGTTTCATTCATAGGTTGCTTTCACCCATGAAGACTAAGCTTCCTTTTTACTTAAATTGCATGATTTTAAGTTGATTTACTTATGGGTATTACTTGAAATGAATTTGATTATTAATTATGTTGTGGTTTCATAAAATTGTGGCTGCTTTAGCATGAGCTATGAATCTAAGATCCATGGTGGGATTTGATGAAGGGTTTTGGTGTATATTACTTGAGAGTGCTACCAAGTATTGATAGATGGTTTACATTGGATTTTCTCTCATGATTTCAACCCTAAATTGCATGATTTTTTAAATAACCCCAAAAAGTACCCAAAAATATGCCTCAGAAGTGCCTAGAATCATAATTTCTATATATCTCAAAATCCATAAATGATATTGAAAATTCAACTTCAGATTCTTTATCAAGGGGTCAAATTGAGTGGGAAATAGGTTTAACCCCGATTGTGGAGCAAACGAATTGCAATTCCATTATCCTAAAATTTTGATATCCAGAATTGATCTATGTCGATGCCACAACACGTAGCCATCATGGACCTATTTAAATTTTGCCTCCGCAATGTTGACTTATATATTTTGTTGCCAGTAATTGTTATCTCGGTCCAAGGCTTTTGGGTGTTGGGACTAAGCCTTCCCATGAGTAAAAATACCTATACCTAGCCATATTTCATCTTCATATCATACAAGACATTCTCCAATACTCTTTTAAATACATACACAAATGTTTCATCCCAAATTTCAAATCCCAAACCTCATCCAGATCTTATGGTTTTCGTTGGAGCTTCAAGTCTCCATTTTCAATCTTCTTCAATGATTCTTCAAAGTCAAGGTATGTAGGTTTCAATCTTTGGTTCCTTCCACCCATGGTGCCCAAGATTCCTTTTAACCTACAATACATGTTTCTAAGTTGATTTTACATATGGGTTTTCTATTATGAATTTGACGATGAACTATGTTGGAGTTTTGTAAAAGTATGACTATTTATGCATATTTTGAGAAATGAATCTTAGATCTATCTTAAGATTTGATAAAGGGTATTAATGTATATTACATTATGGTGTTACCAAG
This sequence comes from Solanum clarkiae, assembly GCA_011800125.2. NCBI lineage: Eukaryota > Viridiplantae > Streptophyta > Magnoliopsida > Solanales > Solanaceae > Solanum > Solanum clarkiae. Next base: position 36,676 of record JAABOM020110211.1, on the reverse strand, counting down.
TATTGGTCGGATTATTTAGTTCATGTTTTCTTGCATGATCTTCACCCTTTAATTGCATGATTTTACACTAGTAATGCACACCCACCAAGTGTTTGATAAAATGTCCAGTCATGGTTTCTTCAGGAATTAAAGATCCAATGCATGTCTTATGAGTTGAATGAATTTATGATGATGAGTGAAATATATGTATATGATATTCTCCTATATAGTGTTGGAATTTGACCATGCCCTACTCGAGGGGTTAAGTGCCCGGGTAACCATGCTGAGGGATTTTACCTTAACACCGGGTTGAGGGGTTTGTACCTCAATCACTAAGGGTGGTAGGGTGAGATGATCCACTATCCATATCTAGGGGTTTGTACCTTGATAACCAATTGAGGGGATTTTACCTCAATTACAAAGAGTGGTAGGGTGAGAGGATCCACCAACCTATCAAGTGGTTTCTACCTTGATAAACTATGAATTCCAGAATATTAGAATCTTCTTGCACATATATTATGTTCTACGTAGGCATTATTTACTTCAAGCATCTTCCATGCATGCCATATTGTTATATTTTAGTCATAACCTATGCTTATGCATTTCAATTATGATGCTTATGTCTTGTTTCATTGCATCCTACATACTTAATACATTCAAATGTACTAACGCATACTCTAGCCTACATGATGCCACCATATAGGAATAGGAGCCCCACTTGAGCATCTTCCTCTTGTTGGCTAGTATGAATTCTCTCATGCTAGTTTGTGAGTTCTTTACTCTGGGGCCAATATCTATGATCTCATGCTATGTACTAAGACTGTCTTTCTTATATGTATATATCGACTATAAGGGTAATCTCGATTGTTTGTCTTGGCCCCCGCTCTTATCTATATAGCAGAGGTGTTGTTGGACATTTTATATATTGAGCCTTAACTCTTGTTTTGATGTTCGTGTTATTAAAGTATCCCTTTAGCCTTTTTTCCCTAATTTCTACTTTGATTATGTTATTTAATTGCTTCCGCGACTAATGATGTGTAATGATATGTTAAGAGGCTTGTTTGGGGTCCCTATGGGTTCCCACTCACCATGTCACGTCTAGGCCCTAGGCATGGGTTATGACAAACATGGTATTAGAGATCTAGATTGTTAATGGTCCTCGGCATCTAACACACCGCATCGATTAGAGTCTTGTCCATTGTTGTGTTGTGCGCCACAACTATGAGCTAGAGACTACAAGACGTTTTTAGAAAATGTTTCCCTTCTTCATGTTCCAAGTCGTGCGATAGAGTTCATGTAAGTTTTTTCCCCTTAACGATTGTTCATTGCTATGCTAGATCATGAATAACACTAGAGGAAGAAGGGCCGCACTCCCAGGAACAATCGACTCATAGTGAGCTCCGGGATGCTCTCACTATGCTAGTACAAGTTTTGGCCAATCAAATCAATCAAGGGGTCTAAGCCCCTAATGCTCATAACCTAGGATCTAAGGTGAGAAACTTCATGAGGATGAACACCTCAGCATTCTATAGGTCGAAGGTAGATGAGGACCTTCAAACGTTCATCGATAAGGTCTACAAGGTATTGGTTATCATGGGTATTATATCGGAGGAGAACGTGGAGTTGGTGGCCCACCAACTCAAAGGAGTAGTATAAATATGGTTTAATGAATGGAAGGAGGAGAATGGAATCAATAATATGGTTTTTTTCGAGGAGTTCAAGGTGGCTTTTCTTAATTGGTTCTTCCCCCTTGAGCTTAGGGAGGCCAATATGGTGGAGTTTATGAATTTGAGACAAGGGTCTATGAGTGTAAGGGAGTATGCCCTCAAGTGCAATCAACTCTCTGAATATGCTCCCCACTTGGCTCCCGACCCAAGTTCAAGAATGAACAAGTTCATGATGAGTGTATCCTATTTTGTGAGAATGCTAGTCTACTATGCTAATTAGTGATATGGATTTGTCCTATTTGATGACCTATGCCGAAAAAATGGAGGAAAATTTGAGGAAGAGGAGGAGTAATAAGGCCAAGAGGACCCGTCTTAAGGGAAAGTTCCAAAGTCGAAAGGTTGGCCGATTCCATCAAGGCTAAGGGTCTTGTCATGCTTCTAATATGAGGTTTTCCAATGACATCCCAAGGGCCCAAGGTGTTTGTGGTGTGGTTCCCATTAATGTGTGTCCAAAATATGGTAAAGGTCATTGGGCCATGTTTGAAAGATATTATTGCAACTTATGGATGTGGGGAAGTGCATAACAAAAGATTGATTGTCCTCGTAACTACAAATAGCATAAGGAGGTTCGTCCACAAGATGAAACTGCAGTTTCTTTGAGGAGAGGTGGTCAACAAGGTGGTGCCCTAAGGCACAATCAGTTCTATGCACTCCAAGGGAGGCGAAAGGTTGAGGAGGTTCCCAATGTCATCACTGGTATGTTAAAAAATTTTGATTTTGATATGTATGCATTAATTAATCTGGGTGCCACTCTTTCTTTTGTTACTCCCTTTGTTGCCAAAAGGTCTCATGTTGAACCCTAATTTTGTTGCGAGTCATATGAGGTGTCTACTCTTATTAGTGCATTTATTATTGCTTGAAAGGTTTATAGAAATTGTTCGTTTGCATTTTACATAAGATATTACCTTGTGATCTTGTTGAGTTAAAAATAGTGGATTTTGATGTCATACTTGGGATGGATTAGTTGTAAGCACACTATGAATATTGATTGTAGAACCCATAGGGTCAAAGTCCAATTTCCAAATGAACCCACTCTTGAGTGGGAGAGCCATGATGTGGTGGTCAAGAGTAGGTTCATCTCTTACATTAAAGCACGTAACTTGATCTCTAAAGGGTGTCTCTATCATATTGTGAGTGTAAGGGATGTGGAGCCCAAGGTCCTTTTGATAGAATCGGTTCCGATTATAAATGAGTTCCTTGATGTCTCTCCAAATGACCTTCCTGGTGTTCCTCCCAAAAGGGAAATAGATTTTGGTATAGACCTCCTTTTCGATACTCAATCCATTTCAATTTCCCCTTATTGAATGGCCCTTATGGCGTCAAAGGTTCGAAGGAGTAATTGAGGGATTTGGTGGAGAAGGGTTTCATTAGGCCTAGCCATTCACCATCGGGTGCACCGGTGTTGTTTGTGAAGAAGAAGGATGGGCCCCTTAGAATGTGTATTGACTACCTGAAACTTAATAGGGTCACCATAAAGAATAAGTATCCTCTTCTAAGAATTGCGGATTTGTTTGACCAACTTCAAGGGGATAGCCACTTCTCTGCGATTGATCTTCAGTCTAGGTATCATCTAGTGAAGGTGAGGGAGTGTGACATTCTAAAAATAGCCTTCCGGACTAGGAATGGGCATTGTGAGTTTGTTGTGATGTCCTTTGGGTTGTCCAATGCATCGACTATCTTCATGGATCTTATGAATAGGGTCTTCAAAGCCTACCTTGATTCATTTGTTGTGGTCTTCATTAATGATATTTTGATTTATTGACATAGTAAGGAGGAGCATTTGGGTCATCTGAGGGTAGTTCTAAAATGATTATGGGAAGAGAAGTTGTATGCCAAGTATGAAAAATGTGAATTTTCGTTAAAAGAGGTTGCCTTCCTAGGTCATATGGTGTTGGAGGATGGTATTAAGGTGGATCCCAAGAAGACGGATGAAATTAGGAATTTGCCTTTACCATTGACCACATCGGATATTAGGAGCTTCTTGGGCTTAGCAGGTTACTACCATAGGTTTGTCAATGGGTTCTCTTCTATTGCTTCTCCTATGACCAAGTTAACTCAAACGAAGCGAAATTTGTGTGGGCCATGAGAGTGAGAAGAGTTTCCAAACATTGAAAGATATGCTTGCATCCGCTCCTATATTTTCACTATCAGATGGGCTAGAAATCGCAGTCACCTGAGTTTCTAAGTCCATCACATGGACCCCAAAGGACAGTTTCAACAAATAATGTAAACAGAATCGAAGCTAGAACACTCACCCACATGATTAGCACACAACAAACATTCCCCCATATGTTTTATACATACATACCACATCGAAAATTATTAAGCATGAATTTTTCTATCGTTCCAACTATTCCCATTTGATTTACAAAAAATCATATACCCATATCATCACCCACCAATTCCACAAGCACAAATCATTCAATATCATTCAATCACACAAGGTGGGTTGTTCAATGGGCACAAACAATTAACAATCATAAGGCAAACATACCAAATTCCAGATTCAATTAACAACTTAACTAAGGGCAACCTAATATTGCATAAGACAATTTAAAATTTAACAATGATTTCATGTCTAAACATCGTGCCCTACAAAATTTTCAAATCAATCAATTAAATAAAAAATTTAGAGTTTTAATTAAATCAAAAACTCACCAAGAATTGGAATCAAAGTGAATAAGATGAAGGATATAAATAGAAAGAGAAACCCTGGGTTGCCAGAATCTAGCCAGAAAAAAGGTCACGATGGTCGGAAATTAGAAGGGGGGGTAGGTTAGGTAGATTTTGTAAATTTAGGACAAAAATGGGGTCAAATTATTTTGACCCCTCTAATTATGCTCTTACCGGGTCAACAGAAAATTAAATGGGCCTGGGTTTACGAAACTCTGATTACGAGTCATAGATAGTTCTACGGCTCATATAACCCTCAACACTTAGCAAAATTTCAGACAACTTATCTGGGATCCATAAACACCATTCACGACTCATAGTTTGATCTATGAATCATAAAGTTGTCTCATGGACTTTAATGTATATATTTCCTGCTCATTGGAAATCTTCACAAGATGGTATACGAGTCGTAAACGGACATGCGAATCGTAGACCCAGTCGTAGAGACTCAACTTGATAATCTTCTTAGCCAAATTGCTGACTTAGTCCTGTACCTACATACTCTTTATAAAATACACTGTTACCCTATATGCAACCAACCTATTGTCAAAAATTACAATCAATACACAAGAAAACAACTACCTATGAATCTAATAACTGAAAATACACCTATAACTATGCTATTACATCAAAAACCTTGGGTTTCCTTCCAAGTAACTCCTGATTTATTATCGCAACATGACTTGGCCAAATTGGTTACTTAGACTTCACCTTATTGCCTAAACTTCACTTTTGAGATCATTTAAATACTTCATGCATTACAGATGTCGAAGACAACTTCTTCACCATTCAATCTAAACTTAAGTTGACCAACTTATATATCCACTAGGGCTCACCTAGTGTCTAGGAATGGTTGTCCCAAGATGATTAGCACGTCAAAGTAGACCTCACAATCTAGAATCACAAAATCTATAGGGAATATTAATTTTTCCACTTTGACCAGCACATCATAGAATATCCCACAGGCTTCTTTACCATTCAATCCACCATTAGTAAGTGCATACTAGTTGGAGTAGGGGCTCCTAATAGAAGCTACTCATAGACCGAAAAGGGCATCAAACTAATACTAGCACCTAAATCACATAGTGCCCTTGCAAACTCCATATCTTCTATAGTGTAAGGTATATTGAAAGAACAATGATCTTCATGCTTCTGAGCTAAGGAGTTCGTAGTGATAAAACTGCAATGTTGAAGCTCTTGAGAAAGCTCCTGAGTCATAGTGCATTTTATGGTAACCAAGTCCTTCATATACTTTGGATGGCCCGACATTTTCTTCAAAGCCTCAATGAAAGGGATGTTGATAGATAGATGCTTGAACATGAAGAGAAAGTGCTCGAACTTGCCTTCCTCCTCCCTCTTTTTGATTTTTTGAGGGAAAAGAGGAGGAGGCCTAGGGATGGGCTTGAACATCTATGGTACTTCAGCTGCTTCACTCATCCCATCCTTGCCATGATCATCTCCTGTATCTGCATCCTTAGCTAACCATCTACTCATGAACATATTGCTTATCAACTGGCATAGAAGGATCAATAGTGCTCTTGCCACCCCTAGTAGTAACAGCCATACACTGCCCTTCATTCTTAGGATTTTCACTATGTTGCTAGGCAATGTAAGCTTCTGATGCTGATTCAACTAAGCTGACACTTGACCAATGAAATGCCCCAAAAACGTCCCCAAAATGTACTTGAGAAATGCCCATAATCGTAATTCTAATATATCTCAAAATTTATGTGTGATATCGAAAATTTTCTTTCATATTTGTGATCAGGGGGTAAAATTGAGTGGAAAATCAGTATAAAACTAATTTTAGATGACCCGTAGTGAAAATTAAATTTAGCAAAATTTTGATTCCTAGTAGCCATCTGCGCCCTGGCCGTGAGACACCAGGGGCGCAGATTAGTGTTAGAGCTTTTTGGGCGATGGGTCTGCGTGACGAACCTGACGTAGACTAGTGTATTATTTTCCTTTGTTTTTCATTTTGGCCCAAGGTCCTTGGGGTCATAGCCCCATGCCCAGTTATGCGTGAGACACCTATACTTAGCTATTTTTCAACTTTATATCACTCAAGATTCTCTCAAAAACCCTTTCCAAGACTTAACCAAATATTTCATCCTAATTGAAGTGCCTCAAGATTAATTCTGGATCTCAAGAACTCATTAAAGCTTCAAGTCTCCATCGAGTATACATCAAGCAATCCCCAAATTTAGGTACGTGGGTTTCATTCATTGGGTCATTTCACCCATGGAGGCCAATCTCTATTTTTTTGAAAATTGTATGATTTCAAGTACTATTACTTATTGGTATATATTACTATGAAATATGAGCATGAAATAAGTTGGGGTCTTATAAATGTTGATTAAAGGTGTATGTCCACCTATCTCAAGCTTATACTATGAGTTGGTTTTGTCTATTGAGACTATGCATATTTTGAGCTATGAAACTATGATTTATTATAAGATTTATGATGAATTTCAAGTTATCTTACATGAGAGTCTTATAATATATTTGTGGGGTGATTTTTATTGAGTTTTCTCACATGATTTCACTCTTGAATTGCATGATTTTGAACAGGTATTATACACACACCAAGTGTTTGATAAAATGTCAAGTTATGAATTCTCAAGATATGTTCATGTTGTATAAGTGACTTCATGACAAATATGGGGTATTAAATATGTTATGAATTCATGAAATTATCTATGATTATGGAAGTATGAAGTTAAGGCCTATTTTTAATATTTACCTCTTGTGAGCCATTCATGTTAAAGCGAGGATTCATGTAGAATTATAATCTATTCTCATGTTTCAAATGAGGCTCACCATTAGAGGTCAAGTATGTTTAAGAGCTACTCATGTCACGTTTCCATATTTATTACTAGTCATTAAAGCTATGGTTTTTTCTAGTATTCAATGGGATTATACTTAGCACCGATGGATTGGGTGTCGGCATGGACTACCTTCAAGGGTCCATACTCCTTTCCTCAAACTATATGCTAACATAGGATTTTATTGTAACCTTGCTATACTGGTGGATCCATTTAGTGCACTTAATCATGACATCCACCCCAAAATGCAATGGGTTCCTGTAAGGGGGTTTACTTCTCTAATATTGGATGGGCTCCTGTAAGATGAAGTATGGCTTACCTTGGCAAGTAGACCAACTCTTTACCGATGAGGGATAATCATCAGGATTCCAAGTTGTAGGTCGCTTGGTCTTATTCTATGTCGGTTGAGGTGCCTCGCCACATATGTATTATGCTATATGCAAGTTGAATTATTTATAAGCATGTTTTACTTCAAGCTTTGATCATGCATGCCATATTGGGATTATGCCTATCTATTGTCTATTACTATGCATTCTACTAATATTGGTTTATGTTTATTGCATTGCATCCTACATACTACATATATTCAAACGCACTAACATATATTTTTGCCTACATGATACCACCATGTAGGGACTGGAGCTTCTCTTGATCATCCTCCACGTGGCTAGTGAGATACTTCAAAGACAAGCTTGGTGAGTCCTCAAGTTCCAGGATGCTATCTACTTTTCTTGCTTTTTAAGACTTCTTAGTTTGAACATTTGACACTATAAGGGTGATCTCGGAAAGTATTTTGGCCTCCACTCTATTCCATGTTAAGAGGTGTATGTTGGATATTAAGATGTTATTGTGTTTTGAGCTTGACTCTTACACTTTGTTTATATTCAAGACTTCCCTTAATCCCACTTCCCATTTTATATCTCATGCTATTGTTTACTCCTCTTCCGAAACTGAGGATGTGTGATTGATATGCTAAGAGGCTTTTTTGGGTCCCTTTGGGTTCCCATTCTCATGTCATCTCTAGGCCCTCGGCTTAGGCCATGACAACTAACTATTGTTCAAGTTATTTAATAGCCACAGAATAGGACTCTATTTTTTAATTTATGCTTGAAATATCTGATTTCATGCCCCTTACAGTCTCATCCTACGTCTCCGCCTTCTTCAACAGGCAGTCAAACATCTCCTCAATTCTGGAATTTCCTGCACCTGCATCCTGATAATGTGGTGGCTTATAGGGACCATTTCTGAAGCCTTCTCTGCGACCACAATCTTCATCTGGATCCCTGTTCCTATAATAATAACCACTACAGTTGTCTCTGAAAGCTACATATCTACCATAAGTCTGACCTTGGTTTCCTTGACCTTGGCACCAATAGTCCTGATTAGACCCTTGGGCATTCGTCTAGAAACCCGCCATCAGATCATTCAGAAAATATGCGTTCTCCTCATAATATGGCTCCTTGTACATAGGTGCATGTGAAGGTTGACGAACTACTGCATTTACTCTCTCTTAGTTCTTCTTTATTACCATATCCATGCTTGTGCGAAGCTGAGCAAGCTTCTGCATAATTTTTGCATTAATTTTGGCTTGCTCTGAACCCACACTGACTGTACATGAACTCTTCATAGAAGGTCTATCCCACTATCCCCATACATGATTCGTCTTGACCATTTGTTACATAGCTCTGCAATCCTTGCTTATGGTTGATCTAGAAACATGCCCCCATGATACTATCAGCACAAACCTATCTGTTCTTATCAAGGGAACGGTAGAAGATCTCCACCAAGGTATCATCAACTATCTTGTGATTAGGCATGCTCCTAAGACATTTAGTAAACTACTCCCAAACAGTACTTATCGAATCACCAGGAAGTTGCTCAAAGTTGTTGATATAGTCCTTCAACTTAAGCTTCTTCGATCTAGGGAAGTACTTCTTTAATGAGGCCTTCAAGAATTTTTCCCAGCTAGTGATTGAACTCGGCGGGAGCTTAGATAGCTATAATGCGGCATTACCCGTGAGAGACAATAGGAAACCACGAAGTCCCACAACATCCATAGAAAGATTCTATGTCCCCATGACACTCTTACAAGAAAATGCTACATTATGCAAATGGTTATGCAGATCCTCTAATGGTAAGCCTTCAAATAGCCCACTATTTTGCAGCATTTGAAGTAATCCACTAGAGACTGTGAACTTTATGTCTACTGGTGGGGTGGAAGCACAATAGCTCCAGTCACATTCATAGCCATAAGGTTCAAACAAACTGATTCCACTGGTAAGCATTGGCGTTGAACTCCCTAAGTTGTGGAATGTCCTCCAAAGGAGGTGATTTTCATTCCTATCATCATCATTATTATCCTAGTTAAAAGTTGCATTGGCGATGTAGATGGCATTCTCTTGGGCCATTCTTTTTATAGTTCGGTGGATCTATGGATCAAATGGAGTTAAGGGATTGCCTTGACTCTATGTGTTTGACATACACTACTCGTACACCCTGCAAAGAAACAAAACAAAAAGTAAAATAAAGGGAGCTAAGGATTAACACTTGAATTACTAGTAAATCTAATTAAGTGTAGCCGTATTCCCCGACAATGGTGCCAATATCTTGATGTCGCCCAAGTTACACCTCCTTTTTAGAGGATAACGTGGTCACTATCAATAAATAGAACCTAACCAAGTTTAGGGTCGAACCCATGGGGAATACGTAGACTTAAGCCAAATTCACCAAAATGCAACTAGAGTAGTTAAACGATTCAATTCCCCAAATAGGGGGTTTACTATGATCATTAAGAAAGTAAACTAAACTAACTATTATGAGAGACAACCAACAATAGAGAGAAACTAGGGTATTGTGTTCCCCATGATTTCCCAACTCAGTATAATTGGATAACCTAATTCTTGTCTAGTGTATAGCATGCAGGACGGTACTTTAAGTTCACCAAGCCTTTGGTCAAAGATGAGAGGCGAATTTCAATATGTGATTTGACCCTTCTCTATATTGTGAATTACTAACCATTACCTATATATTCCAATACAACCTCCCCATGGCCCAGTTCGGTTGATTAGATGAGAACACATCAATTGAATCCTGTTAATTAGTCTTTTTTCCTATTCATTACTACCTTGGTCCAGTCAACAACAATACGCGAGTTCTAATGTTAGCCACTATTAGAAAACATACAAAATGAAGAGAGTTAATTAATACATGAATATACACCATCCAATAATTGTAAATAATTGAATTTTACTTTGTTAGTTCTTTATGATTTCCGCAACACTAGTTGTAGATTTAGCAACTCATACTATGTGTAGATTAAAAAATTATGAATTAAGAAGACATAATTAAAAACTTACACAATTGAATTAAGATCATGCAAATCAACAGCCAATGGGTTGAAGATTGAATTGAAGCCCAAGTGTTCTCAAAGACTTTCTCACAATATTTGTTTCTCTAAGTATTCAGTTCTTTGAGTACAAACCCTAAAAAGTACTAAAAAGTGACGTCTCTCTTGGAATAATGACCTAAAAAATCTCTTTATAGTAATTACAAATAAGTCCTAAAATAAGGAAAACAAGTCAGAAAACTCCATGAAAGCACTTGTGACGACCCAAGCCTAGGGCCTAGATGCAATTGGCGAATGCAGAACCCGAAGGAACCCCGAACAAACCTTATAGAATATCATTACACATCCTTGGTCGAGGAAGAAATTAAAATGATAACAAAAGATAAGCAGAAACAAGGCAATTGGTACTAAGGGTAAACTTCTATATCATAACATCAACAAACAAGAGATTCAAGGCTCATAGTATGGACGCGTAACATGTCCAACAACATCTCTACTACATAGATAAGAGAGGGCTCATGACAAAAAACCCAGGATCACCCTCATAGTTAATACATAAATAAAGGAAAGATAGCTTTAGTACATAGCAAGAGATCATAAGCAACATCCCTGAATGGATGACTCACCAACAAGCTTGAGAAATAATCGTACTAGCCACGTCGAGGAGGAGGATGATCAAGCGGTGCACCAGTTCCTACATAGTGACATCATATAAGTATAGAGTATGCGTTAGTACATTTGAATGTACTAAATATGTGGAATGCAATGCAACAAGAGATAGGAATCATAAGTAAAATGCATAATCATAAGCAATGAATAACATACTAACAATATGACATGTAGGAATGATGTTTGAAGTAAATAGGGTAAAACCATGCATTTCAAGAGTGTTATCATGCTAGAAAATCCAATGTAAAACCATCAATAGATACTTGGGAACACCCTCAAGAAATACATACATAAAAACCCTTCATCAAATCTCATACTAGATCTTAGATTCATAGCCCAAAACATAGTGAAACAGTCACAATTTCGTGAACCCCAACATAGTGAGCAGTGATTTTTATAATAATTAAGACCCATTTGTAAGTCAACTTTAAATCAGACAATTTTTAAGAAACAGAAGCTTAGGCATCATGGATGAAAGCAAACCATGAAAAAAACCCACAAACCTTAGATTTGGAGATGAACTTGATGAAGATTGGAGATGGAGATTGAAGGTTGATTGAATTCATTATGATGCAAAGATGGTTTAGGCACTTGAGATTTGAGACAAATATAAGCCTAAGTGTTTGAATGAGTATTGTTAATGTCTTGTATGATATGAAGGCAAAATAAGGATAAGTAAAGACATTTTCATGTGTTTGAAGGCGTAGGCCTAAGACTTAAAAGTATTAGACCAAGATTAAAAACTGGACAACCAAAATGAACAGGGGCGCATCGCGTTAACTATTTCCGAGCTCACATTTAAAATTCAAATTTTGCTACGGTTGCTCTAAAATTGGGGTTAGAACCATTTCCCACTCAATTTGACCCCCTGAACAAGAATATGATGTTAAATTTTTGAAATAACGCATAGATTTTGGGATATATGAAAATTATGATTTTGGGCACTTCCGAGGCACATGTTTGGGTAATTTTCGGGGTCGTTACAATATCTCCCCTTTGGGAACATTCATCCTCGAATGTCAAAGAAATGTACTAGAAAAGAGTAATCATAAAGAGATCATCCCCAACAAGAATGCAACAACACACTTAAAACGCCATTTTCAAAATCTCTACATAAGCATAAAATCACCATGAACCTTTTCAATATAAACATGAATGCATGCAAATGATTTAGGAGCTGGAACATGAGACATGAAATCAAAAAAAGGGTTTGACATGATATCATACGCTTGAATAGAAAGAAAGGGGTACAAATATTGCTTTTTCATGTCCGCTCCAGCTCTCCTAGAGGCACTACCAACTTTGTGATTCTTCCAATGGGCCTTGACGAATACTACATCCTTATCAATCAACTTCTACATCCCTTCCATCCAATACCTCCGCTAGAACCTTCTCCTAAGCCAACTTATCCTCTACAACACCCACAACCTGAAAGAGTTTTATGACACTAGAATCACCAATACATCCCCTCAACCTAAAAGCATGAAAACCGGACAAACCATAACCATATCCCCAGGTAATTTCAATCCTTAAGCAACCTTACCAACCCTTCTCTACATCTTACAAGGACTCGCAATCCTAACTCAGTTGTCAACCTTAAACCCACCTAGTCCATTTGGTACCATAAACCACCATCTCCCCTTTGGGAGACAATCTCCACTCTACCATCTCTTCACCCAAAACATCCAACCCTAATAAGATGGAATCAAGGCATTACATAATCTAGACCTCTCCAACTAAAGAAGATTTGGAACCATCAAGAATACTACACCACCATCTCAACTTCCTCCAACCTAATCCCCCAATCTAGCCAAACGATAGACCCCTTAAATCACCTCTTACCATAATAATCAACACATGCTAGGCTATTTAGAGCACTGGACAAAATATTAGCCTTATCGAGGAAAATAATGCACACTTGTGTCATGATCCTTAAAGTATTCTAACCACCTTCTTGTTATTCTTCCTCCACAACTTTCATATTTAGCAAACATCCAAGACTTATAACACTACACTCAAATGATTCAGAAACTCTAAATAAATCAATACTTCACCACTAGAGGCTACCTCCATCAAGGCAAGGTAGGGTTTTAAGACTCTATTCATGAAACTCATAAACACAGTCGGTGCATAAGTCAAACAAACATCTCCAACAATACTCATATGTTCACCCTTAGTCCGGAAAGACACTTAGGAATATCACCTGTCCTCATCCTCACTTAGAGAAAAAATATAAAACAAATATTAAGCTTAGAGAAATGACTAACACATTGTAGTTGACCACATAAATTGACCATCCTTAACCATCATGTTACAACCTTATGTTTCTACACATATTGGAAACATGACATGCAAGTAGCCAAACCACCTCAAGGCCTCCAATCTAACAAACTAAGTTCCAGCAAAGTCACAAGATAAGACCCTATGCAATAATAACATGGGGAAACCCTTAGAGATCAATTGGACCTTAATACAAGAATGAACCTACCTCCTTTACTACCACTTGAAAACCTCCCACTCAAAGATGGGTTAATAGGGAGTCGGATTCTAACTCTACGGATTCTACTATCTGTGGGGACATAATATGCATGCAACTAATCCGCCCCAAGTATGAGATCAATTTTAGCACATCAACTCTAACAAGTCACAAGGCAAGACCTAATAAAAGATGAACACGGAACAATACTTATGAACATTATTAGCAACAATATACTCAACAAGAGGTAGACACAAAAGGTTCAAAAAACAACTCGAAACACACAAGAAGCCCATAAGAAACAAAAAAAAGGAATAATGCAAGGTATAGAGGAACCCGATCCATCAAAATCAAAACCTTTCACTTATTCGAAGCACTGTCACGACCCAAGCCTAGGGCCTTGATGTGACACAATGAATGGGGAACCCGAAGGAAGCCCAAATAAGCCTCTTAACTTGTCATTACACATCATTGGTCGCGAAAGCATATAGAAATATTAAAGAGCAAGAATAGGGACAAAGTAGTTAAGGGAAAAGCTTGCACAATATCATAGCCAAAAGACAAGATTCAAACTCATATCATAGATATGTAACATGTCCAACAACCACCTCTACTACATAGATAAGTATGGGGTCCAAGATAAAGCAACCGGGCACATCCTCATAGTCAAATAGGAAATAAAAAAGAGTATGTCAATACATAATAAGAGAGCATATTCTAAGGTCCCCAAAGTGGAGGACTCACCAACACGCTTGAGTAGCACTAAACTTGCCAGGTGGAGAAGGATGATCAACTTGGGCTTCGGTTACTACATGATGATATCATGTAGGCAAGAGTATGCATTAGTATATTTGAATGTACTAAGTATGTAGGCTGTAATGCAACAAGAGATAGGCATCATAATCAAAATGCATAATAATAGACAATTGGCATAATATAACAATATGGCATGCGTGATCAATGCTTAAGTAACTCATGCTCATATAGGATATCATATATGTACAAGAGACCAAGTTATATTTTCAAGGTACAAACCCCTTGGTGGTTGTGTGGTAGTACAAACCCCTCAAATGGTTGATGAGTACAAACCCCAATCTCCGTTACTTGAGCTCTAATCCGACCATATCGGGTATGGTATAATGCAACACTTTATATAGAATATATCATATACATAAGCTCATTTCATCATCATATAGTCATTCATATCATATCTCATACTTTGTACCTTCTACTCCTCATGAACCCACATCCAGACATTTTATCAAATACTTAGAGGTGTAATGCTAGTATAAAACCATGAAATATAGAGATGAAATCATGTAAAAAAAAAGATTCATTGTAAAACCATCAATCAACACCTTGCAACACCCTCAAGTAACATACATCAAAACCCCTCATCAAATCTTACAATAGATCCAAGATTTATAGCTTAAAGCATAGCAAAACAGTCATAATTTTTCATAACTTTAACATAGTGTGCAATGAATTTCATAATAAGCAAGACCCAGTTGTAAATCAACTTTAAATCATGCAATTTGAGTAAAAGGAGGTTACGACACCATGGGTGGAAGGACCCAATAGCTAAAACCCACATACCTTAGCATAGAGATGAACTTAGTGAAGATTGGAGATTAAGACTTGAAGCTTGAAGAAGAACCTTGAAGGATAACCTTAGCTTGGGATGAGGGTTTGGGACTTGAATTTTGGGAGTGAAAATATAGCTAAGTGTGGGAACACCTAGACCAAAGGCATAGAAGTCTTGGACCAAACTAAAAATAGTTCCAAAATAAGTTGAGGCGCATCATCGAGGTAATGCAAAAACCTCATCGGAAATTGCACCATGGAATTTCATAATGCTAATCTCTCGCTCTTAAATCAGAGTTAGATTTTTTTCACCTAATTTTGACCCCCTGAAAACAAGTATGAAGTCGGATATTTGAAATAACAAATGAATTTTGAGATATGTGGAATTTAAAATTTTGGGTATTTTGAGGCACATTTTCGAGAATATTTTTGGGGTCATTTCAAGCACCAAGCCAAGTATAGTGACCCCTAGAGGGGTATGGTTGAGAACATCAATGACAATCCTCATGATCTTTAAGGACCCACAGACACTTCCACATCTTATGTTCCATTCCACCACATTCAAAACATGCACATGAACTGACTAAGAAATCTCTCGTGTGGTACCTTCCACACTTGTCGTATGTAAGAGAAGCTTTCCCACCAGCACCTTTATTTGTGATACTTGGCGTTGGCCACCCCATTCTTGGAAACCCTTTTATATGGATCATCGTTATACTATTGACCTTGGAAGCTACCATCTAATCAAGCCCTTTTGTACCCCTCACTTTTCCTCTTTCTAAGCTTCTTCCCCTTAAGTTATTCAGCATAAATCATGAGGCAGGACAAATCCATACCACTAATCAACATAATGGACTGGCACTCCTTGCTCACCAACTCAGATACTCCCATCACGAATTTACTCATCCTAGACCTTGGATCGACCACCAATTGGGGGGAATATTTTGAAAGTTGATTGAACTTGAGGGCATAATCCCTCACACTCAAAGATCCTTGTTTCAAGTTCATGAACTCCACAATTTAGCTTCCCTAACCTCAAGAGGGAAGAACCAATTAAGAAAAGCCGCATTGAACTGCTCCCACAAAACCACATTGTCAACCCCCTTCTCTTCCTTCCATTCATTAAACCATGTTTGTGCTACCCCCTTGAGTTGGTAAGTCGCCAACTTCGCCTTTTCCTCCAATCTAACTCCCATGATAGCCAATATCTTGTAGACCTCATAAATGAACTCTTGAGGATCCTCATCTACCTTAGATCCATAGAAATATGGCAGATTCATCCTTATAAAGTCCCTCACTTGAGATGCTGGAGTAGAAGCGTAAGAGGCTTGGGCCGCTTAGTGGGGTTGATTAGCCACAACTTGAGCTAACATAGTAAGGATATCCTGGGATTCTCCATGAATTTGTTGTTCTTTGGAAGAGCGGGATCTTCTTTCTATTATGCTAGGCACACAATCTAGCATAGCAAAGAATAATCGTTAGGGGGGGGGAACTTACTTAAACTCTATAGAGCAAACTAAAACATGAAGAAGGAAAACATTTCCTAAAATGCCTCATGACCTCCTATTCATAGATGTGTTGCACAACACACCCATGAATAAGACTCTAATCAAGGCAGTGTGTTAGACTCCGGGGATCTGACAACCTAGTGCGTTGATACCATATTTGTCACGACCCAAGCCTAGGGCCTAGACATGACCGGCGAATGTGAAACTCAAACGAACCCAAACAAGCCTCATAGCATATCATTACATATACATGGTCACGGAAGCGATTATAATGACAATAAGAGATAAGCATAAAAAAGGGAATAGGGACCAAGGGTAAACTTCCATATCATAACATCAATAAGCAAGAGAGTCAAGACTCATAGCATAGATACATAACGCGTCTAACAACACCTCTACTACAGAGAGAAGAGCAGGGGGCACGACAAACAACCAGACTCACCCTCATAGTCAATTTGAAAATAAAGGAAAGATAGCTTTAGTACAAAACAAGAGATCATAAGCAATGTTCCTGGAATGAAGGACTCCAACAAGCTTGAGAGACAATCGAACTAGCAACGTGGAGGAGGAGGATGATCAAGCGGTGCACAGGTTCCTACATGGTGATATCGTGTAGGCATAGAGTATACGTTAGTACATTTGAATGTACTATGCATGTGGGATGCAATGGAATAAGAGATAGGCATCCTAAACAAAATGCATAATGATAAGCAATGACTAACATACTAACAATATGACATGTAAGAATGATGTTTGAAGTAAAACCATGCTTACAATACAAATCAACTTTTATAGTTCATAATACAAAGTGTGGAAAGAAACTTCAACCGACATAAAATAAGACCACGTGAGCTACAACACGAAATCCCGATGTCAACACCACATCGATGTAAAGGGGGAAATTTACTTGCCAAGGTGAACTTCCCAATGTCTAAGCGGATCCACTAAGCCTTATGTGATCCGGGTACTCACCTCTAGTTCTTGGACTTGGTTACTCGACTCAAGCCCAGACTCGGGTACTCGCCTCTAGTTCTTGGACTTGGTTACTCGACTCAAGCTTAGACTCGGGCACTCGCCTCAAGATCTCATATTCAGGGTACTCGACTCTTAGAGATTTGGGGACTCACCTCTAATCCCTTCACCTATGGTGGAACATAATTTTAGGACTTGGAAACTTACCTCTATTTTACTCGGTACTAAGTCTAATGCCACATAATATATAAGATAATCATACTTTAATAACTTGCAATAAATGTAGAGACATGTCTCGAGTAGTTCTCAACATTATTGACCTCAAATGGTGAACCTAAATCCAATCATAAGAATGGGTCATCATCAACATTACCCATTTCAACAACATTAACATCAAAGGCTCACACGAGGCATAATCTTAAGAAAGAGGCTTAATTCGGCCCTAAAACATCATCAATATTTTCATGATTTATATACATCTTTAGAAAGCTCATAATTATCATGGAGTCACTGGAATCATAATTCAACCAATAAATCATCAAAACTTAAAAAAATACCTTATAAAGACAATTTATCAAAGACTTGACAGGTGTAGTTCTAGGATAAAACCATGCAATTCAAGAGTATTATCATGCTAGAAAATCCAATGTAAAATCATCCATAGATACTTGGGAACACCCTCAAGAAACATACATCAAACCACTTCATCAAATCTCACAATATATCCTAGATTCATAGCCCAAAACATAGTGAAACAGACACAATTTCGTGAACCCCAACATAGTGAGCCATGATTTTCACAATAATTAAGACCCATTTGAAAATTAATTTTAAATCATGTAATTTTTAAGAAAAGGAAGCTTGGGCATCATAGGTGAAAGGAACCCATGAATGAAATCCACATACCTTAGCTTTGGAGATGAACTTAATGAAGATTGGAGATGGAGACTTGAAGCTTGATTGAATTCCTTAAGATCTAGAGAGGGTTTTCACACTTGAAATTTGAGAGAAATATAAGCCTAAGTGTTTGAGTGAGTATTGGGGATTGTCTTGTATAATATGAAGGCAAAATATGGCTAAGTGTAGGTAGTTTTACATGTGGCAAGGCTTAGGCCCAAGACTTAAAAGTCTTAGACTGAGATTATAAACTGGACAACCAAAATGAACGGGGGCACGTCGCATTAAGAACATTCAGGAACACTATTTCTGAGCTTAATTTGAAAATTTAGATTTTGTTACGGTTGCTCTAAAATTAGGGTTAGACCCAATTCCCACTCAATTTGACCCTCTGAATGAGAATATGAAGTCAGATTTTCGAAATAATGCACAAATTTTGAGATATATGAAATTACAATTTTGGGCACTTTTGAGGCACATTTGCGGACACTTTTAGGGGTCTTAACAGCACTCTACGACTCATAAAGTCTTCTATGGCTCGTAGTTGATGTCTAGTAATCAGCTCTAGGAATGTTGGAATTCACTTCTATGACACAACTTTATGACTCATAAAGTGGCTTACGACCCATAAAGGGGGTTTCGTCTGATGAATTTCCTACAAGTCCATTTCTCTATTCCTCAAGGCACAAAAGGTATTCTATAACTCATATTTGTCTCCATGACTCGTGTGCATGCCTTGTAGACTTTAACTTCAGCTATTTTCCCCTCATTTTTAATTCTCATGAAACACCTTTACAACTCGTACAATTATCTACAACTTGTGTAAGGTCTCGTATAACAATAAAAATAGCAACTTCTTCAATTTTTCCCTGAATCATGGCCAACCTGTAATCCTGTAAATCTAAACATAAAAAGAACTAAAGTCACATTGAGAAAACACAAAATCCTACGTCTTAAGCATCAAAAGTGTTGTATTTTGGCAGCACATCAGCGGCCAGCACTTAGAGACTATTGCTAGTCCCTAGACGAACCACTTGCCGTCATCACATTCATTCATTCAACATAATAAATCAGCGGAAAAATAATGATAACAATAGGCAGTCTAGTCTCATTTATCATATTAAATATATAGGCTAGTATGAAAGAAATTAGCTCAACAAGTCTTAACACCAATACCCCACCCTAGTCTATGAAGACTTTATTACTATCCAATTGTGCCAATGATAGACCCATGGTTAGCTCAACTTAAAAGTAAAGCTAACTCAAATCTAACTCTATAAAGCTAGACGAAAATAAACAGGATCATCCGAAGTAAGGCAGGCCCACCAACTCAGAGGAATGTAAAGATCCTCAATGGTACGCCTGTTAATGATCTCTATACTTGCCTCTGCATCAGAAAATGATGTTGTCCAAAGGGGACGTCAATATCTAGAATGTTCGAGTATGTAAAATGGCTGAATCAAACCGATGCAGTTAGAATAATATAGAAACAACATCAACTCAGAATATACTCAATTGGAATGTCAAATGCCTATCTAAAGTAAGAACTAAGAGTAGACAAGTGACCCATCAACTGTCAAAGCTCATCAATCAACTCAACTCAACTCAATGAACTGAACTCGACTCAGAGTATTCAATGTGAGACCTATCTGGGAATTTCTCTTATCCGACAACAATAACTTATGATCCAGTGATTGTACAACAATCTTGTTGTTGTTGCCATAGCCATTTTGTACTTTCCAGGTAAAGAACAAATCAAATCCACTAAGGACCTAGCCTCAACAAGTCCTCTATTGATTCAAGGGACTTTAACACAAGAGGTAACCTTAATGTATGGTTCTAATCCTCACCTACATTTGGCAACATAGTTAATGACTGCGAGTTAGATTTAATCTTACTCATTTTGATGCTCGATACTCCTCCCAAGACTCAATGCTCATAAAACTCTTCATCTCAATCAATCATCTCAATTAGCCTCATGGAGGGTCTCATTTATCTCAAATAGTCTCACAGAAACTCTCATCAACTCATTAACTCAACTTAATGAGCCTTCCAACCTAACATCTTAATCAACTCATCAACTTAATGCTCATTTAAGAACCCAAGGACTCAGATCGTCATTAAGAAGAAGTCAATATGACAAAATTCTAGAGCTCGATTATGATCGAAGAAGAAGTCAATATGACAAAATTCTAGAACTCAATTATGAAAACTCATGCGATCATCAAGCTCAATTAACTCAAACTCATACTCACATCAAGATTACAATCAACATACTCAAGTCAAGGCTCTAGACTTCAACTCTAGGTTCATTCATCCATTCTTTCAGAAAAAAATATATAGGGTTATAAAATAACTCATCAAAAGTATATAATTTAGGAAATGAAGTTTATGATGATCATCAACATATGAAAATACATGTAATGTGCATGTAACTTTATGATAATATTCAAGAATCATGTGTGTAGAATCATTGGGCTCTTCACTCCTCTACTACCATCAATAGGATATATGAAAGTACAATTTCATGCTTTAGTTTAGCCTTACATACTGTGAAGTTTTTGACAATCAACTTCGAAGAACTCTTCTCAAACTCTTCAAATTTATGCTCCTCTTATCTTTTCTTTAGCCCTAGTCTTTTTTAAGAACTTAGAAAGGCTCAGGAAAGGCTATTAAAACCTCTTTTATGCTAAAAAAGACCCATTTAGATTGTCTTTTAAGTTTAGGAGGGATTAAGAAAGGTTTGTAATACCCCTCATGAAAAATTAAAAAAAGTTTGCCTGGGATAGCCTAGTTCGCCATGTGGACTGGCTGGGTTTTGAGATGATTTTCGCAGAAAATTCTTCGATCAAGTTTTTTAATCCCGTAAACAATATTAGGACCAAATTTGAGTGTATGTTCGCGGCAGGTGGGCATCGCACACGTGTCGTGCATTCTCACTAGAATTCGATTTTGCAAATTATCTTTTGATTAGATTACTCTAAAAGTCACCCGAGATCATTCTCCCACACAATTATTAATGTTGATCGCATATCCAGCCTCAAATTTGCCATTGGAGCATCGGAAGATGTGTTATGTGCATATGTCTCCTCTAGCGGTATTTTGATAATTTTAGCGGGTATTACAATAACCTAGGATTTATGATATTGCCTATGGGTACTTTTAACTATAAAGATCAAATTTATGATTTTTATCCCATGGTTCATAATTTTCGAGTTCTCTCTACTTCTTAGTATTACTTTTTTATTTCATTATCAAAATTATGGTACTTGACAACATTGATGTTTATTGATTTATGGTTCATGCTTATCATACCACATGAATTTCTTTTAGCCAAACTTTTTACAAACCTTATTGTAGTATTTCATATGCATTGTTTTAATGAATAAAGTTTGTTCAAGATTTTAAAGAAGGGTTTCAAGAAATTATATTTCTGCTTAATATTATTTAGAATAGTTTTAGAAAAAAATATATTTTTCTTTAATAGTATTATATTTTTAAAAGGTTTTCAAGAAAGTGAATTTTTTATTGCATTATTTTAGAAAAGTTTCAAGAAATTATTTTTCTTTAATAATACTCCCTCCATATTAAAATGAATGACACTCTTTTCTTTTTGACCCGTTTAAAATAGAATAACCCATATTTTTGACAAAACATTAATTTCCAGTTCCCACATGGCATGTTGAAGACTACAACATCAAGGGACATTTTAATACATCTGTCATAACCTTAATTTTGAATCACAAGATTGACAAGTCTTCTCTATTTTCTTAAACTTTATGTCAAATCAAACCATGTCATTTTTTAACTGGAGGGAGTATTATTTTTAAAGATTTTCAAGAAAGTACATCGTTCTTTTATTACATTTTTTTTGAAGAGTTTTAAGCAAGTACGTTTTTGCTTTACTCAGGCTTTAAACCTAGGTTAACCTGGAATTTTGAATGATTCTTCATTGAGTTTCTTCAATTATGTTTTTACTATCATGATTGATCTAATTATGCATGAATCGACATTAATTTATAATATCAAGGATTTTCATTTAATAAGTTCGTAATTCCAACTAGGGTTTCATGAATTTCCTCATAATCTGTTCAATTATGATTCAGTTAATATGATTTTACGTGATTATACACAGATTCATCAAAGTTACATCATTCTAAGTTGATTTACCATGAACTAATGCTTTTACCATAAATCTCTTCATGAATTATGATTATGACCCCATACATGCTTTGTGAAAATGATGAATTAAGTTTTAAATGCTAATTTTTGTGAGGATTGAATGTTTGTGAAATGATTTATACTTATGAATGATGGTGAAGGATTTCTCATCTATGTTAAGGATTCAAGATCTTAAAAGGTAATTCTCACATTAGTGAATCCAGATTAAGGAGTTATATATGGTTATTATCTTATGAAAAAGGATTACTTATTAGACATTTTCCCTTCAACGTGACATGACTTTATGACTTATGATTTCCTATTCTTGTGAGAGTACTACCTAGACTTAATTAGACTAGAGGCGAGTACCCATGCCTTAAAACTACATGTCATCATAAGTAAGATATTAGAGGAAAGTAACCAAATCTCAAGACCAGAGGTGAGTTTCCAAGTATAAAGAACTAGAAGCAAGTATCCAGTTGTCACGATCCGGTCCCGGTCATGATAGAGCCCGTTAGATATCACCTATAGGAAAGCTAATTACCCAACCTATGATACCTATCCTAGCTCAATAGTCACAAACATAACTGATACAATAATATAAATATCATGACCCAAGCTTAGGTCCTAGACATAACACGACAAATAGGAACCCAAAAGGACTCAAACAAGCCTCTTAACATATCAATCACACATCCTTGGTCGCGGAAGAAAAGTTAACAACAACAAAAGATATATAAAATGGGTAGTGGGACTATGGGAAGTCTATTATATCATAATAAAACATAAGGAGTCAAGCTTCTGGCATAAATACATCATAATATTCCAATAACACCTCTAAATTTAAAATGGAGCTAGGGCCAAGAAACTTTTCGGCCTCACCCTCATAATGTCAAATGTTCACAAGTAGTTATAGAACAGAAAGAAACTAGATAGTGTCCTCGAACTTGAGGACTCACTGAAGCTTTTCTTTGAAGAATCTCACTAGCTTCAGGAAGGATGATCAAGAGGATCTCCGATCCCTACATGGTGATATCATATAAGCATAAAGTATGAGTTTGTACGTTTAAATGTACTAAGTATGTAGGATGCAATGCAACAAGACATAAGCCAATATAATCAAAATTCATAACAATAGACAATTGGTAAGTGTAATCTCGATATGCATTCATGGTCAATGCTTGAAGTAAAATATGCCCATAAATCTTTCAACTTGTATAGATCGTAATACATATGTTGGAAGAGACCTCAATAGAAAAAGAATAAGACCAAGTGAGATATAACTTGGAATCACGATGATTACCCCTCATTGGTAAAAAGGTGGTCTACTTGCCAAGGTAAACCATACTTAACCTTATGAGAACATGACCCATTTCGTATGAAGTAACCCTCATTACGGGAATATGACCCATTTCGGAAAGGATTTCATTAAGAAGTGCACTAAATGGATCCACTAGTAAAGCAAGGGCAAAGTATACTCCTATGTTGGCACATAGTTTGATGAAAGTAATATGAACCCATGAAGATGGTTCGTGCCACATCCAATCCATCAGTGCTAAGCCTAATCCAACTGAATAATTAAAATAATCACACTTTAGCAATTTGTAATAACGTGGAAACATAACATGATTAGCTACAAAACATCTTTGACCTCTAATGGTGAGGCTATCTTTAAAATATAGGAATAGATCATCATCAAACATTACCCTCGCATTAACATCAAAGGCCTACAAGAGGTAAAATCTTTAATAAAGGGCTTAATTTGACTTTTACAATATCATAGTCCTATTCATGAATTCAATACATTTTGAAAGCGCAAAATCATCATGAAGCCACTTGACTCATAAATCATGCAATAGATCATCAACAACTTAAAAATCCTTGTCAAGATATTTTATCAAACACTTGGTGGGTGTGTGATGTTTGTTTAAAATCATGCAATACAAAAGTGAACTCATGTGAGAAAACTCAATGCAAATCAACCCTCCAAAATATTATAAAACCCTCATGCAAGATACCTTGAAATCAATCATCAAATCTCATAATAGATCATAGTTTCGTAACTGAAAACATATATTATCTCAATAGACAAAATCAACTCCTAGTATAAGCTTGAGATAGATAGACATGCATATTTAATCAACATTTCACAAAATCCAAACATATTTCATGTTATAATTAATAATAAAAGATACCCATATATAATACAACTTGAAAACATGTCATTTTCATAAAATAGGAAGATCAGGCATGTCATTTTCATAAAATAGGAAGATCAGGCTCTATGGGAGAAAGGACCCAATGGATAAAAACCACATACCTAAATTTGGTGATTCCTTGATGTAGCCTTGAAGGAGACTTTAATCTTGAATGAATTTCTTGAGATCCGAAATTAAGCTGGAAACACTTGAATTTAGATGGTAATCCTGATAAAATGGATGAGAGATTTTAGAGAAGGTTTAGTGATATGGAGTTGAAAAATGGGAAAGTACAGGTATTTTCACGCAGAAGTGGGCATGGGGCCATGAGTCCAATGCATTGGACCAAAACAATAAAATTAAGGAAGTGCTAACACTGATCTGCGAAGGGTCCGCATCGCGAAACCATCGTGCACCTTATTGTCCCAAAAAATTTTGCAAAAATTATTTTTCGCATAAGTCTTCTAAAATCCGGAGTTATACCCATTTCCCACTCAACTGTACCCCCCAAGCAAGAATATGAAGTTGAATTTTTGATATCACGTACAGATTTTGAGATATATAAAAATTACAATTATAGGCATTTTCAAAGCACATTTTTGGGGCATTTTTTGGGCGTTTCAATATCTCCCCATTGGGAACGTTCGTCCCCAAATGTCAAAGAAACGTACATAAGACAAGTAATCTTGAAGATTTAAGCCTGACATGATTATGACAAATGCATTTAAACATGATTTTAAAAAATCTCAACACGAATGTCAAAAATCTTGGAGTGCAAATTCAATGTTGATAGGGATGAAGCAAACTTTGATGTGAGGCTTGCCACTTAACCTATCCCCAAGAGGGAAAACCTGAAGTACCTGGGGTCCATCATCCAGAGTAGTGGCGATATCAACGATGACATCACACATCATATTGGAGCAGCATAGATTAAATAGAGACTTACCTCTGGAGTATTGTGTGACAAGAAGATACCACCTAAACTCAAAGATAAGTTCTACATAGTGGTGGTTAGACTATCATTGTTGTATGGGGTAGAGTGTTCGCCAATTAAATATACACATTTTCAGAAGATGCATGTCACAAAGATGAGGATGCTGAGATAGATGTGTGTTCATGCCAAGAGTGACAAGATTAGGAATGAGACCATTTGAGAGAAACTAGAGGTGGCCCCGGTAGTCGAAAAGATGAGGGAAGCGAGACTGCGATAGTTCGCACATATGTAGAGAAGGAGTATCAATGCTCCTGTTAGAAGGTGCGAGAGGTTGGTTTTGGGAGCTACTCAAAGGGGTAGAGGTAGACCAAAGAAGTACATGGTGGAGGTGATCAGACATGACATGGCGGAACTCGATCTCATTGAGGACATGACCTTAGATAGAAAGAAATGGAGGTCGCGAATTAGACTAGCAGTCTAAATTATTATTATTATTATTATTATTATTATTATTATTATTATTATTATATTTTCATGTTCTCATTATCTATCGTATATGTGTTAGTTTTATCATATTTACATACTGTCATGTTCTATTCATTGTTAGTCGCACCTTTTGTTCCCTTCCCTTCCTTTTCCTTTTGTCATATCTAGTTCTTTCTACTTATGGGTTTTGAGATGAGGGTTCCCAGGAAATAGCCTCTCTACTTCTATGAGGTAGTGGTAAGGTCTGCGTACAATCTACCCTCCCCATACCACAAGTGGGTATGTTGTTATTGTTGTTGTAATGTAAAAAATCACCTTAAACTTGTAAACATGAACATGAATGCGTGAAAAATGACATAAGGGATGAATCTTAAAGACTTTAAATCATATAGGGGACTTAAATTAGTACATTTAGCTTGAGTAGAGTAGCAAAGGTATGGGTATCTCTTTCTCATGTCTGCCTCAGTTTCCTATCTGGCACTTTAAACTTGTTGGTTCCTCCAAATGACCTTGACGGAAGCTACATTTTTGTTTCTTAACCTATTTACTTGCCTATCTAACATCTCCATCGAGACCTCCTCATAAGTCAAATTATATTCTACAACACTCGTAATGTCCAAGGGCACTATAGAACTTGTGTCACCAACACACTTTCTCAACATGGACACATGGAAGACCAAATGAACCATGTCCATCTCCATAGGCAACTCCAACTCATATGCAACCTTACCCACTCTCCTCAAAACTTTATAAGGACCTATAATCCTTGGGCTTAATTTCCCCTTCTTGCCAAACCAGACCACACCCATCATGGGTGAGACTTTCAAATAGACCCAAACACCAACCTTAAACTCAAGATCTCTTTTCCTCTCATCAGAATGGGACTTTTGTCTACTTTGGGCTGTTTTCAGTCTCTCCCTAATAAACCTCACCATTTTCAACGCTTTCATGATAAAATCCAGACCTAGCAAAGCCATTTTCCCCACTTCAAACAACCCAACTGAGGATCTACAATGCCTACCATAATGAGTTTCAAAGGGAGCCATAACAATGCTAGAGTGGTAGCAATTGTTGTAAGTAAACTCAATGAGTTGAAAATGTTCATTCCTACTACTCTTAAACTCCAAAACACAAGATCTAAGCATATCCTCCAGAGTTTGGATAATCCTCTCAACTTGACCATTCGTTTGAGGGTGAAAGGTCGTGCTAAGCTTAACCTTTGTATCAAGACCTCTTTGGAAGGACCTCCAAAATTGAGAAGTGAATTGAACACCATGATCTTTAATGACAGACAAGGCACCCGATGTAACCTAACAAACTCATGAATGTACAACTTGGCATAATCTTTGGCACCATATGTACTTTTGACTGGTAGGAAGTGAACAAACTTTGTCATTCTATCCATAACAACCCAATTAGAGTCAAAATCTTTCCTAGTCTTAGGCAACCCAACCACAAAATTCATATTTATCTCTCCACACTTCCAAGTAGGAATTTCTATATCTTGGGCTAGGCCATCCAACCATTGATGTTCGGCTTTCACTTATTGGCAATTATGACATCCGGATATGAACTTGGCAATGTCTCTCTTCATACCACCACACCAATACACTTCTCTCAAGTCTCTATGCCATCTTTGTAGAACTAAGGTGAATGGAATAGGATGAATTATGGGCCTCCTTAAAGATCAATTATTTGAAATCATCCAAATTTGATACACACAATCTACCTTGGTACCTAAGAGCACTATCTCCCCCTAGGAGAAAACCTCCACTTTACCATCTCTCACCAAGGCATTCAACTCTAGCAAGGTAGGGTCAAGATCTTGTTTTTCCTTTACCTCCTCAATCAAGAAGACTTAGAACCATCAACAATCACTACACCGCCATTATCAACTTAATCCAACCTAACCCCCAATCTAACCAAACGGTTACCCATCTAGGCACCTCCTTGCCACCACATTCAACATGACCTAAACTACCCATAGATACCTAACTTAAAGCATCATCCACAATATTAGCTTTGCCGAGTGATAATGCATACTCATATCATAATCTTTAAGGAGCTCTAAACACCTTCTTTGTCTCAAGTTAAGATCTTTTTGGGTGAACACATATTGCAGACTCCAGTGGTTGGTAAACACATCAACATGAACCCCATACAAGTAGTGACGCCAAATTTTCAAAGCAGATACCTCGACCACCAATTCATGATCGTGGGTGGGATAATTCTTCTCATGCACCTTAAGTTGTCTAGAGGCATAAACTATCACCTTACCATTTTGCAGCAAAACACACCCTAAACCAATTCGTGAGGCATCACAATACACAACAAATCCTTCCAACCCTTCTTGTAGAGCCAAGATAGGAGCTGAGACAAGCTTATCTTTCAAAGTTTGGAAACTCTTTTTGCACTCATTGATCCACACAAATTTTGCCTTTTAGTCATAGGAGGGGCAATACAGGAGAAACCATTTACAAACCTCTGGTAACAACCCGCCAAACCCAAGAAACTTCTAATGCCTGATGGTGTCTACGCCAATTTCTAATCACCTCTGTCTTCTAAGGATTAACTTTAATGCCATCACCCGACACCACATTCCCTAGAAAAGCAAATGCTTTCAATCAAAACTCACATTTCTCATATTTTGCATACAACCTCTCCTCCCTCAAGATTTACAACACCACCCTCAAGTGATCCACATGATCTTCCTCCCTATAGGTGTAAATCAAGATATCATCAATAATAACCACAATAAACAAGTCAAGGTAAAGTTTAAAGACCTTATTTATGAAATCAATAAATATAGTTGGTTCATTATTCAATCAAAAGGACATAATCAAAAACTCGAAGTGCCTATACTTAGTCCGGAAAGCCGTCTTGGGAATGTCACACTCCCTCAGTTTCACTTGGTGATACTCGAACAGAAGATCAATCTTAGAAAAGTAACTAGCCCCTTGAAGTTGATCAATAAGGACATCAATCCTTGTTAGAGAGTGCTTGTTCTTTATGGTGACTCTATTAAATTATTGGCCAATACACATTCTAAAAGGACCATCCTTTTTCTTCACAAATAACACTGGTGCATTCCAAGGTTACTTACTAGGTCTTACAAAAGCCTTATCCAATAAATCTCTCAGTTGCTCCTTCAACTCCTCCAAGGCCATACAGTAAGGGGGAATAAAAATGGGTTGAGTATCGGAAAGAAGGTCTATACCAAAATCTATTTCCCTTTCGGGAGGAACACTGTGAAGCTCATCAGAAAGATATCAAGAAACTCATTAACCACCGAGACCGACTTAATAGGAAGGACTTTGCACTCAACATCCCAAACCCTCACAAGATGATAGAGACAACCCTTAGAAATCAACTTTTGGGCTTTAAGACAAGAAATAAACCTACCCTTGACCACCACATCATGACTTTCTCACTCAAGGATGTGCTCATTAGGGAATTGGAATTAAATCCTACAGGTTCTACAATCAATAGAAGCTTAATATGCATGCAACCAATGCATCCCAAGAATGACATCAAAATTAACCATATCTAGTTCAACGAAATCACAAGGCAAGATTTTGTGCAAAATGAACATGAGACAATTTCTATAGACTCTTTAAGTAACGATGGACTCACCAACAAGGGTAGACACTTCATAAGATTCACACAACAATTCGGGACTAACATGGAGCTTTTTTGCAACCAAAGGAGTAATAAAAGAAAGAGTCACACCCGAGTCTATCAATGCATACACATCAAAATAAAGAACCTTTAACATACATGTGAAGCACCATGCCAAGTCTAGTGATCCCTAGAGAGGTATGGTTGTGCATGTCGACGGTCATCCTCAAAGTCCTTAGTAACCCATGGACAATGTCCAGACTCATGATCCTTTGTACTACACTCAAAGCATGCACTCGAACGGGATAAACAATCTCCCGGATGGTACTTCCTATACTCGTGGCATGGAGGACAAGCTTGAACACCAACACCTTTACCCTTCCTTTGAATATATGGGCAGTCACCAATCTTGTGGTCCATCTTGCCACACCCAAAGCATGCACCCGTGTTCCTCAGACATGTGCCACTATGATTTCTCTGACATTTTGGGCACCTAGGATGGGTCATCCTACCATTGCCATTGGGCTTAGCATATAGGAGCCTGCCTTCAAATTGCGCCCTCCTTCTCCCTTCCCCTGAGGAGACTGGGAAACCCCTCATCTTATGCCCAACACTACCATACTAGAAGCAATCTATAATCCTCACCAAGCACCTTCCTTGATGTTTCTTGGCACACCCTTGGCAAGTTGCAAAAAGGGTTCTTTTCTTTGGGTACTTGGGCACCAGCAGCCTAGTAAAAGATGAAGCACCCTCAACTCAGGATCTTTTGGCCTTTTTTCCCCCTTTTTATCTTATCAGCTCTCGAGGGTGCCCACCAATTGGTTTAGTTGGGCGGTCATAGCTTTGGCCAATTTCGCTAAAGTATTGCAAACCTCTGCTTTGGATATGTCATCGTTCTGAATAGCATGTTCTAAAATGTAACGGGTAAGAATCAAGAATAAGCCTCAGAGGACTCATCTATATTGTATGACATAGATTATTAAGAAGGGAAGCATTTCCCAAAATGCCTCATAGCCTCTTACTGGTAGTTGTAATGCGCGTCACAACCATGAATAGAAATCTAAGTAATGTAGTGTGTTGGATTCCGAGGATCATTATGATAGGATCAAGGTTAGAATCAACACTAACATGAAGTGAACACTAGAATGCAGAAGTAACAATGAAAAAAAGAAAGAGAAAAAATAATTTAAAATATGGAAAATTCAAAGGAAAGATCAAAGAATTTGCAAGAAATTGATATTCTAAGGCTTTGACAAGATTCAAGTAACAATATGGAAGAAATCTAATGCTTTTACTTGAGAAAATGAATCAAAATGTCAGATTCGGATCTTGACCACTTTATGAGTAACTAAAGAAAATAATTAGTATGTAAACTAATCACTTTCTAAAGAGTACCAAAAAGAAATCAAAGATATCACAAGAAGAAAGTACTTTACACTTCAAACTATGAACTAGCAAAGGTTTAAATATAAATTCTCAAAGAACAAGTCACAAAGGTAAAGTAGAATTCTCTCAAATATTATTAATGTCAATCTAATTGTATTTAATGAAAGAAAAAAACACTCCTATATATATACTTTAGGTTCATTTGAAATACAAGACTCCTTAGTTTTGGCCAAAGGAGTATCTAAAGCCTAGAAAGAAAATTACAATGTAAATCGTACTCTAAAAAGGAAATAAAGTTACCTTAACTAGGATAGTCCTAATAGTTCTAGGAAAGCATTAAACGGTATTAGGATACCTTAAATAGAATAAGAAAAACATTAATAACCTATATATAAATAAGGAAATAAGGTAAAACCCAACTAGGAAATGAATCTTGAGAAATTTTGAAAGTTTGACTAGTCTTCTCTGCAAACTTGGGCAGAAAGTAACCTTTGTTGCAGCTGATTCTTGGACTCTTCTTGGCCTTATTTACATGGAATTTAATCCTAAAATTCTTTATCTTGGACTTGAACTAGGGCCACTAAAGAATTGTACCATTTAGACAACTCTTCCTTCTTGGGCTTTAGCTCTTCTTCCCTGACAAGACACCCTTGGA
Source organism: Solanum clarkiae (assembly GCA_011800125.2). Classification (NCBI taxonomy): domain Eukaryota; kingdom Viridiplantae; phylum Streptophyta; class Magnoliopsida; order Solanales; family Solanaceae; genus Solanum; species Solanum clarkiae. The sequence goes on along the minus strand of JAABOM020110211.1, from coordinate 4,582 downwards.
TCTGCAATTGAAGCCCATTGAGCTTATCATTAAACTCCTTGGTTTGAGATCTTGTTATTGGCCTCCTTTGATCTTCTAAAGATTTATCTTTTTCATCCTTGTCCTTCAATGGAGTAGAGCTTCGTATGATGCTATCATTCTCCTCTTCTTCAAGAGAATTCATCCTCGAATTTAAGTCTGCATCAAAATGGGAATGATTAAAACCATTAAAAGTGGAACTAACTTGGAACTCACCAGGAAGATCAAGTTTATACGCATTGTCTCCAAATAGAATTTATACGGGCCACTTCCTCTAGGATCTAGCATGGTCTATCTTTTGGAAGGAAAACTTTCATTTCTTATATGCACCCAAAACAAGTCCCCAGGTTTAAAAACAATATATTTTCTTCCTTTATACCTTCGCAATGCAACTTCCTTATTTTTTTTTCAATTGCAAGTCTTGTTTGTTAATGAATCTTCTTCATCATGTCGGCCTTCTTTCTACAATTAAGATTAGAAAAATCATTAGTAGGTAAAGCCCGTAAATCAAGAGAGCTATGGGGGTTGAATGCATATACAACTTCAAAAGGAGTCTTACTAGTAGAAGAATGAAAGGTCCTGTTATAAGCAAATTCCATATTCAGCAAGTAATCTTCCCAAAGTTGTATTCCTAAAGTTCTATTAACCACTTCCATTTGCCCATCAGTTTGTGGGTGACAAGATGTGGAAAATAGCAATTTAGTCCCTAACTTTCCCCAAAGAATTCTCCAAAAGTGAGTTAAAAACTTGGCATCCCTATCACTAATAATAGTTTTAGGTATTCCTTGTAATTTAACCACTTCTTTTACAAATAAGTCAACCACATGAGATGCATCATTAGACTTTTTAGATGGAATAAAATGAGTCATTTTAGGAAATCTGTCCACTACCACAAATATACTATCCTTACAATATTTAGTCCTTGGAAGCCCCAATATAAAGTCCATAGAAATATCAATTCAAGGAGAATCAGAGACAAATAAAGAAGAATAAAGACTATACGTCAATGTTCTAGACTTAGCTTGTTTACATTCAAGAAAATGAGAACACAAATTTTCAACATCCTTTCTCGTGCTAGGCCAATAAAATTGTTTAGAAAGTATTTCCAAAGTTTTAGGCACTCCAAAATGTCCCATTAGCCCTTCACAATATGCTTCCCTAACAAATAGTTCATGCAAAGAGCAACTAGGTACACACAACTTATTTTTCTTAAATAAAAATTCATCTTGAAGATTAAATTTCTCAAAAGGAGCCAACTTACATTCATCAAAACTTTTACAAAAATTAGAATCATTAGCATAAAGTAACTTGATTTGGTCAAAACCCAACAACTTTGAAGTAAGAGTAGATATCAAAACATACCTTCTTGTGAGTGCATTAGCAACCACATTCTCCTTTCCTTGTTTGTAGGAAATTATATAAGGAAAAATTTCAATAAACTCCACCCATTTAGCATGCGTATAACTAAGTTAACCTTGGCTCTTCAAGTACTTAATTGACTCATGATCAGTCTTGACCATGAATTCTCAAGGCCACAAGTAGTGCCGCCATGTAGCTAATGCCCTTACCAAGGTATATAACTCCTTATCATAAGTTGAGTAGTTCAATGTTGCTCCACTTAGCTTTTTACTAAAGTAGGCAATTAGCTTGGAGTCTTGCATCAAAACAACACCTATGCCCTCACCAAAGGCATCACACTCAACTCCAAAAGACTTAGAAAAATCAGGTAATTACAAAAGAGGAGCAAAACACAATTTTTTTTCAGTAAGTTAAATGCATCATCTTGTTCCTTTCCCCATGGAAAAATCTTATCCTTCTTAATAACTTCAGTTAGAGGAGAAGCAATGGTACTAAAGTCCCTCACAAACCTCCTATAAAAATTAACAAGTCCAAGAAAACTCCTAACTTCAGTTACACTATTAGATCTAGGCTATTCTTTAATTGCTTTGATTTTATCACCATCTACTTCAACTCCCTTGGAACTGAGCACAAAACCTAATACAACTACATAATCCACACAGAAAGTACACTTTTTGAGATTAGCAAATAAGCGTTGATTTGTAAGGACTTCAAAAGCTTGTTTTAGGTGCTCTAAGTGTTCAACTAGATTTTCAGAAAAGATCAAGATGTCATGAAATACACCACAATAAATTTTCCATGAAAATATGTAAAAACATGATTCATTAGTCTCATAAATGTGTGGGGTGCATTTGGTAAGCCAAAAGGCATAACTAGCCACTCATAAAGTCCATATTTGCACAACTTCCCCCATCAATAATCATAAAATAAGTCCTCCCCTTTATTCCACATCTAGTATGGAACAAATTCTCCCTATGTCCTTCATCACTACTACCCAAATGAATAGTCATAATTCTCTTAACCATCCCAATTATAACATAATTAGGCTATTCTAAATCATCTTCCTCACTTATACCTTCTCCCTCTTCTTCTTCCCCCTCACTTTTTCACTCTCATATTCTCCACTCTCTCTAAGTATGATATTTCTTCTACTTGGACATTCATACATCATATGACCCCTCCCATGACATTTATGACAGTGAATAGAACTAGAAGTCTAGAAGATCTAGGATTGAAGGTTTTATCTCCCTCATCAACTTTACCTTTACCTCTATCTTCTTGAGGATTATGAGGAGCATTTCCCTCTTGATTTGACCATGGTTTCTTAGAGATGGAGTTAGGCCTATTTCTCCATGAGTTAGGTTGCTGCTTTTTCTTGATTTGTTTTTTATACTTTAATAAACAAATCAACTAACTCATCTAAAATTACATATTGTTGTATCTCTACTACATTAGCTATTTCAGAATTTAAACCATTTAAAAATTAGCCATTGTAGCTTCTTCTTCCTCCATGCAATTAGCTTAGATCATAGCCATATCTATGTTTTTGAAGTACTCACCCACCGACATGGAACATTGCTTCAAGTGTTGAAGGAGAGATTGCAGCTCTCTTTGAAAATATAATGGCACAAACCTCTTCCTCATCACCCTCTTCATCTTTGCCGAGGTAGCAATAGGTGGTAGCTCATCTTGCACTTTGTCCCTAGCAAGCTTTATCCACCAAGAAGCAGCATAATCAGAAAACTCAACAACAACAAGTTTAACTTTCTTACCCTCAGAGTAGTTATGACAATCAAAGATGGCTTCAACTCATCTCTCCCAATCATGGTACAAGTCTGGGTCCCTTGTCCCCTTGAAAGATGGAATCTTCATTTTTATACTACTTATATTATCATGTTCTACTTGACCTCTTTGTCCCCTCCTATCTCTTCTTTCTAAATTAAGTTAACCATCAAAATCAACATTATCATATTCAAGATTTACAAAAAGGGTATTGGGGTACATTTCTTCTAACTTGGGGTCTAACATTATTAGGTGGTACAATATTATTCTCCCTCCTAATTGCATATATGGTCTCATTCTGCTCGGTAATCATATTTCTCATCTCTTGAAATTGAAGGTTCCATCTCTCTAATTATTGGTGCATAGCTTGAAGGGTGAAGTCATTCCTTCCTTTGATCTCAACTTCTAAACGAGCCCTTTCTTCATCACCACCTGAATTATACATCTTAAAGGAAAATATCAATCACACACTTAATATGGATTTTTCCCTCTTTTAAATTCACCCACACTTGCCTTTTTCCCCTCAAATAACCTTTGAACAAGAGTACTTTGTAGATTTATAATTAAAACCAAGCAAGTATCAAGTCCTTAGTAATAAAGTAAAGATTTTTGGGGCACAAATTAAAGTAAAGAACTAGTCCTAGAACAAGTAGGATTTAGTTGAAACAAAACATGAATAAAAAGGAACTTACTTAGAATTATATATGAATAAGGAAAAAATTTCCCATATCCTCAAAGATTTAGAATCCCCTCTTCTTCATTTATTTTTATTTGGAAACAACTAATGAATGATTTTGAGGGTAAGTAAATGGATTTCTTGGATAGCAAGTTATCTCCTTCTTTTAAAACTATTTTTTACTTTTTCTTTTTCTCTTTATTGTTAAAAAATCTCAAGATTTACAAAGAATGGAATATTGATAGAACCGCTCTGATATCACTTTATAGGATCGAGGTTAAAAACAACACTAATATGGAGTGAATATTAGAATGCTGAAGAAACAACAAAAAAAAAAGAAAGAGAAAAATAATTGAAGATATGGGAAATTCAAAGAAACGATCCAGATCATCCAAAGAAATTGATATTCTAAGGCCTTGACAAGATCCAAGTGACAACGTATAGATTTATGGAAGAATTCTAATGCCATTACTTGAGAAAATGAATCGAAACGTTAGATGTGGATCTTGACCATTTTATGAGTAACTAAATACAATAATTAGTATACAAACTAATTACCTTCTAAAGAATACCAAAAAGAAATCAAAGATATCACAAGAAGAAAGTATTTTATACCTCAACCTATGAACTAGTAAAGGTTTGAAGATAAATTCTCAAAGAACAAGTAACAAAGGTTCAGTAGAACTCTCTCAAATATTATTAACATCAATCTAATTGTGTTTAATGAAAGAAAAAAAGACTCTTATA
>JAABOM020110201.1:0-24415 GCA_011800125.2 Solanum clarkiae | reverse complement strand
GTTTATGAAGGAATTGGGTTCAGTATGTGTTCACGTGTCCCTATCGGCACAGGTCACGACCCCAGGGTGGGGTGTGAAAAATATTGCGTAGGTCATAATAATAAAGAACCATCATAAATCATCATAAGAGAACATCTTGGGGACATGAGTGGGACATGAGCATATATAAGAAAAACCATGGATCAAGAATGACATATATCATAAAGCTTTGGGGAGTTCATAAAAGATAGTGAGAAATACAAGGTGTCATGTATAACTAAAGAATTAATATCCTTGGTTGAAAAATACATCACTTTACATTAAAGACTATTTTATTATGGAAGGAACATTGGAAATCATAATGGAGAACATCTTATGCACTTGTAGAAATCATCATGTACCTTTAGGGAAAAATACCATTTGAATTTGTGAAACAAATAATCATAGGAACTTTAAATCACCTTTGGACTTAATATAAAGGAACCATTTAAATTATCATTAGGGGACCTCTTCATAACATGAGGAGAACTTGAGCATATGTGAGAGAGACCATAACCGACATAAACCATGTGAGGTAATCCATAGAGTCCCGATGTGTTTCCCTACACTAGAAGAAAGGGAGAAATCACTTTGCCAGGGTAAACTTCCTAATGCCTAAGTGGATCCACTAAGCCATGTGTGAACTGGGTACTCGCCTCTAGTTCTTGGACTCGGGTACTCGCCACAAGCCCGGACTCGGGTACTCACCTCAAGCCCTTATATTTAGGGTACTCATCTCTTAGAGATTTGAGTAATCATCTCTAATATTTTTACCTACGGAGATATATAGTTTTAGGACTTGGGTAATCGCCTCTAGTCCACTCGGTACTACGTAGTCTTTCACAAGAGTAGGATAGTCATAGGTCATAGTATCATATCATAAAATTATTTCTAGTCATATAGGAGGACTATTTATCCAATCCCCAACCCATTGATATCATAGAGTGAAAATCATATGATGGCTCCTTAATCGTTCCTTAGATGGAAGATCCTCCACCATAATACATTCACTCATAAAATAGATGGGAGATCCTCTACCATCAACATTCATTCATAAGAATCTTTTCATGAGTTTAATACATGCTTGGGAACCCATAAATTATTATGACATGCTTGTCATGTAAATTCATACAATAACCTCTCATCAACATCAAGAATCCTTGTCAAGTAATTTAGTCAAATACATGATGGGCATATACACATGTACTAAAAATCATGCATTTCAAGAGTAAGAGACAAGAGAGAAGTAAGATCAATCAATGCAAAGTCATTCAAATCATCCGACTAATATTGTAGAAAAACTCTCATAATTTAAGAAAGAATCATATTTCAAGATATATAGGAAAAATAATTAGTTTAAATCATTCTTAATCAATCCATCATAATTATATACGTCACTCTTCAAAATATGGACATGGGAGTATGAAATCCATCATAAAATGAAAACTTTTATTTTGAATATCATGAAAACCAATTGATCACATAAGTTCCTTCATAGCTTTCCATAGCATCATAGAGAACTTACCTTGAATATCTTAAGATCCATTATAATATCAAACCCCAACAACATTTTGGCGTAAACATCATTTCTTGTAAAAATCATATAGAGGACCTATGTATAATGCATAATAATATCATCATAAGCAAAAGTTCATAAATAACCCTAAAATAATCTATTAATCCATAAATACCACATAATATTTTACTTCATGTTAATGCACAAATATAAACCAAAGCTTATCTTTGTAGAATCTCACTAGCCACATGGATGATGATCAAGAGAAGCTCTGGTCCCTACGTGATGATATCATGTAGGCATAAAGTATGCGTTAGTACATTTGAATTCACTAAGTATGTAGGATGCAACGCAATAATACATAAGCTAAATAAAGTCAAAATTCATAATCATAGTCAATAGATAGCATAATTTCAAAATGGCATGCATGATCAATGCTTGAAGTGAAACATGTTTATATATCATTCAACTTGCAAAGAACATGGTACATATGTGGGAAGAGACCTCAACCGACAAAGAATAAGACCAAGCGAGCTACAACTTGGAATCCCGATGATTATCCCTCATCAGAAAGAGATTGTCTACTTGCCAAGACAAACCATACTTCACCTTACGGGAGCCCGTCCCATTTTTGAGAAGTAACCCCTCTTATGGGAACTCATCCCATTTAGGGGTGGATTTCATTAAGCAGTGCACTAAATGGATCCACTAGAAAGCAAGGGTAAAGTATATTGGCACATAGTTTGAGGAAAGGAATATCAACCCATGAAGATGTACATGCCACATCCAATCCATTGGTGCTAAGCCTAATTCCACGAAATAGTCAAAATAATCATACTTTAGTAATTTGTAAGAAACAAGGAAACTTGACATGAGTAGCTCTAAAACATCTCTGACCTTTAATAGTGTGCCTAACTTTAAAACATAAAAATAGATTATCATCAAACATTACCCTTGCATTAACATCAAAGACGCACAAGAGGTAAATTTTTTGAAAAAAAGCTTAATCCAGCATTTACAATATCATAGACATTTTCACAAATTCAATACATTTTTGAAAGCCCCCAAATCATCATAAAGTCACTTGACTCATAAATCATGCAATAGATCATCAATAACTCTAAGAATCCTTGTCAAGACATTTTATCAAATACTTGATGGGTGTATAATGCTTGTTCAAAATCATGCAATTCACGAGTGTAATAATATGAGAACACTCAATGCAAATCAACCCACCAACATATAGTAAAACCCTCATATAGAATACCTTGAAATCCATAACCAAATCTCATAATAGATCATCGTTTCATAGCTCAAAACATTCATAGTCTCAATAGCAAAAACTCATTCATAGTACAAGGCTGAAATAGATAGTCATGTATAATAAATCAACATTTCATAAAACCCCAACATAATTTGTACTCATAATCCATAATAGAAGATACTCATAGATAATACAACTTGATAACATACAATCTTCATAAAAATGGAGATTGGGCTCCATGGGTGAGAGGACCCAATGGATGAAATCCACATATCTAAATTTGGGGATTCCTGGATGTAGACTTGAAGAGAATCTTGAAGCTTGAATAGAGTTCTTGAGATGCAGAATTAAGCGTGAGACCACTTGATTTTGGATGAAGAAACTTTGAAGAAGAAAAAATCAGAAAGTGGTGCAAAGATGTGAACTCACATTTTTGTAATTTTGCATAAGAAGAATACAGAGAAATAGTTGTGAATGTGAACTTTCCCTTTTCTTTTATAATTTTGCAAAAGAAATTATTATTTATAGGGCAGTCATATACGTGTGTAATTCATTTTGTATATTGTTTAAGCAAAAGAACTTTTACTATTCAAAAATAAAATACACGTTTTTGTATAAAGTTTTCCTCTTTTTTTATAAATTTATTCCTTATTTATTAATAAATTATAATATTAAATTAAAAAGTCATTGTCTTAAATTCTTCATCTACTGAGCACTTATTGTAAAGTCATTAATTAATACAACTAGTTTATTCTTTGTAAATTATTTCATTTATTAGTAATATCTGCAAAAAGGTACAATTTTTGTCCATTTGACGTTATTTATTTTTCAGTTTAAATTTTCTGCATGAAAAAATTATACTTTTTTATAAAAGTTAAATGTAGTTGAAACTAAAATAAAAATCTATGTCATGCTTAAACAAATTTACTTTTTTTTATCGATAACGTACTAAAATATAATATAAAAGCAATTTACATAAAATAAAAATGGTCTACTAAATGAAATGAGTCCTTTCATTACCTTCCATTATAATACTTGAAGACCAAGAAGTACTTAAATTGTAACATCCCACAACTCTATCATAAGATGTGACTTTTTTCGTCGTAAGAATATAAGCTTGAACCTAATGATGTCTTACTTGTACTTATATGTTAAGGCTCATTCCTATATGTGGAAAATGTATTGAAAGTGGTTTAGGGTCAGAAGAGACCTCTAGCACTTATTCGAGTTCAAACCTTCCTACCGATTAAGTTTTTTGTATTAAATTAGACAAGTGTAAACTTCAAATGATTGTTACTCTCAGAACATAAACAATTAGGTGCTCCATAACCTATCAAATAAAGGTCTCTGAATCCTCTTTCCAACTCCACCAAGATTGCCTTATTGGGAGTATGGAGCAAAACATTATGACCGTGAAAATGTGTTTCTAGTTGGTTTTTGAGTCCAGATTATTATAGACCCAACTTAGGTCATAGAAGCTGCTACGGTCCGTAGTTTGGGGCCGTAAAATGAGTTCCGTGACCTCGGAATTCCACCCAAGATTCTACGGATGTGATTCTACGTCTCGTAGAAGCTTCTATTAACCATAGATGGCCCCTTAGATGATCTTGACAATATTTTAAGAAGGATTATTTAAGTATTTGTCCACCTTTTCTAAGCCTAAACTTGACAGATTTACACCTAATAAAGTCCCTAAATATTATAAATCGATCTTTTTATGCTAAAAAAGTATTCTCAAGACTTAGAATGTAGTTTCAAGATGAGAAAAATTACGGCTTTCAAACATCTTCTTCAGAGCTCTTCAAGAATCTAGTTCTTTCAGGTATATAAGGCTATTCAGAGTATTGGACTAAGTTTGTCCTCACGCCTACATCTAATTTTAGTCGGTAAGAGTTTAACCGTGAATTTTTCAATCTTTCTTGAATTCAAGTTCCTTTATTCTTTTTAATGACCCTCAAGTTGTTTTGAGAAATAAAGTTTCTTACGTTATAAAAATATTTATCTCATAAATTTTAAAAAGATTATTTTGGACTATTCGATAATATTTGTCATTTAGCTGAGGGGTAATATTAAATAATTAATTTAATTGATGAGTTAAAGTGATAATTTAATTAATACCCTATACTACTTATACTATATTTGATAAAATAAGTTAGTAGGTTTTGTAAAATTATTGTCATGATGGCTGAGAATAGGGACGAATTGAATTCGGAGTGTCGGCCGAGAAAGAAAAGATTGTTGAGAATTTGACAAGTTTTGATTGTGAAGATATGAAAAGTTACGTTGCACAGGCATGTGAGCACTACAATAAGGATATTGGGAATAAATGTGAGGTCAGTGAGATTTTCAAGATTAATAGAAATTGTTGTGACTAGATTTGGATACGACATCTACCCTTATTTTCTCCTTAGGCTATTAGTATTAATTACATTATATACAATGTATTGATGATTACAATTGAAGTGGAATTAGAACTAGGCATCAACGTGGCTTTTAATGGATGAAGTGATTATTCACTTTGCTATTAGAATTGCTATAAATTAAAGGAGTCGTCATGGTAATGTAATGATAGTCAATCACTGGAAAGTAGTGATAAAGCAGGTGGGTGCTTAGTGACTTCCTATGTATTTGAAAGTAGTGTATTATTTTGCTTCGTGTGTATTCCAGATTTTAAGATTTATTCACATGGAATTAGCAACTATAATTTTAATAAATTGGGTTCTTAGGTCTAGAGTTTGTAGAATAAGATTTTGGGTATTTAGATAAAAATTGAGATTTAACCTTAGGTTTTAAATTTGAGAAATTAATTGTAGAATTAGAGGTGAGTTTTGAGTCTAGGCTAGGCATACAGTGATATGGGTGTCTATGGACTCGATACTTACAAATATTGTATATTTGATAGATTTGATAGATTTGAAACGTCCAGAGGTATTGACCAAAGGGAAAGCATTGGTGGATTAGCTAGCTCGGATTTGATTCTTCAATTAAGATAGATTATGGTTTGTTCTATTTAATAGAAAGACTCTTGATAGTGATTGATAGTCATCGAGTAAAGTTGTGAAATTTTTTGTGCATTTAATTGTTGTGGTTTGGTTGATTGATATATTGTTGTAATTGGTTTGCAATCCTAAGACCATGAAATCCATAATCTTGAACTTGATTTCTCAAAGTAATGTCTTAAATAAAAAAGGCTTGATGAAATATTGATAATGAAACGGAAAGTAATGATAAAGAATGACGAACTAAATATAATTGCATCGGGTGTCACGTTCTGACACGAGATAATGGGATCAGGTGTCATGTTCTGACACAATACTATGGGATCGAGTGTCACGTTCCAACACAATACTATGGAATCGGGTGTCATATTCTGACACGGTATTATGGATCTGGTGTCACATTCCGACACAGATATTGTGGATCAGGTGTCATGTTCTGACACGGATATAATGGGATTAGGTGTCACATTTCAACGTGATAATATTAAAGAAAAAGGTATTAAAATAATTTAATATACTCAATTCCAAAGAACCTATCTCCCAAAAAAACATGTTATGGAGGCATGAGTCCTCATGTGTATTCTTGATTATTGATTGGTTATGTACTTGTCTCTTGTTGTTGCCACATGTTACGTGTTATAGTTGATTTTATGCTATTATTTTATGCACATCGATTTCTATTTGGAGTCGGCTAATGATATCTACTTAGTACATGTGGCTCTTACTGACTTCTACTTGTATTTTTCTTTGATTTGCTTTCGTGGAGTGCAGCGAGTGTTCCATTGACTTCAACTCGCCCTCAGCTCTAGAAGATCATTGGTATATCAGATTTTAGGGTGAGTTAACCTTCTATCTCGTGTTGGATACTATAAATTATAGCATGATGTCCTTAGTTTTCGTACATAAACTATTTTATTTATCTATTTCGGTGTTCCTACTCTTAGACTTTATATTTGAGATTAGATATCCTTGATGTGATGACTTTCAAGTTTTGAGGAATGTTATATAATAGAATTGGTGGGTTTTATTATTTTTATTTTTAAAATTTGAGCTTCTGTATTATCATTGTATTTCATAAGTTAAACTACTAATATAGGTTGAGATTAGTATCATTGGTTCATCTACTTAGGAGGTTAGGTGTGGGTGCTATTCACAACCCATTTTGGGTCGTGACACATTTATTATTAAATTCAAATATGTATCATCGAAAGTATGATTTCCTACGTTAATCCAATCATTGATTATTGTTCATGCTTACCTCTCACATAAACCCTAATTGAGTTGAGATGAAGGATTTACATTACTGTAGAATGTGCATTATTTTCAGTAAAGTATTTCGAAGATAGTAGTAAAAGAAGAGTTTCAGGAAAATTTGAGTATTTTCAAGTGCATTACGTGACTTTTGAAAAAGCATGGTTATTTCTAAAAGAAAGCATAGCATGTAAATTGCTTAAGAGATATTCAATTAATCAAAGTGTTTTGTACTTATCTATTTCATGCATTGTCTTGAATTAGAAGATGATTATTTTAGCAATAACTCGAACAAGAATTGAGAATGAGTTGAGCAATAAGTCCTTACAATATATTTTGAGCATGTAAACGAATACCTTTAAATATTTATATGCAATTGAGTTGAGAAGTAAGCTTTTGTTTTATGCATTCACCGAGTTAAGAACATATTTTTGTAAAAAAAAGTGACAAGTTGAGAAAAGGTAAAGTTGCGCCAAGTCCCAAAAGATTAAAGAAGTATTTTTAATAACTACACTCTTAAGTTATGAGAATATAATAATATTTTAGAAGTAGTATTGAGCATCAATATAGGTAAGAGTAATAATAATTCGAGCTCATAAATTACGTAGCCAGCGTAAGATAGAATTATACTAAGTGTATAACTCCTCATATACACGGAGGAGAAGGACATAAATCTTAGCCTCCGAAACAAGATGAAAAATGATGTTGATCATTCTTATATACAAAAGTTATGGAGTCCATAAACAATGCAAGACATCTATCATACAAAGGAGATTATCGAAATAATTTGATTTAAATATAAATTAGTCATGTCCTGTACATTATTAGTTGAAATATTTGATAGAAATAGTTAACAAGCGAATAAGAAATTTATTAAAATATTAATGAAAATAGTTAATTAATTTTTAAGATGTTAATCAGGAGATATGAGCTTCTATATTAAAGGACTAAGTCTTTGGTTCATCAATTTTGAAATAATTTTGTTGGGAAAAAAGAAGATGATATATGATCCTACCTATAGAGAGAATATGTGTGCTCATGTATTAGAGTGCTAGAAATCAATTGTTGAGGTGTTAGAGGTTGGTTTCAAATATATCTTTTTTAAAAAAATCCTATGCTATAAATATACTTTATAATCGCATTATAGTTAACTACAAGAGTAGAAAAGGGTATGATAAAAATATATATACACATATACACACATACACACTCGTTAATTTAGAAAATTTTTGTAGATTATCTACTTTAGAAATCATAATAAGACAAGTATGAGAAAAGATTGGGAAAAGGAGAGAATCAACTATTAAAATTAGAGTAAATTTCACAAATGACAAATATATTAAGTTTAATAATGTTTCATATGATGTGAGCTATTTGCATTTAAAAAAAAACAATTTTTTTTTAATAGAAAGACTTAAAATGTGGTCATTCAGCTATTTAAATGATAATAAATCTCTTGATTCATAGAATTTGTATATTAAGCAAAATACAATTATTTATGATTGTTGTTGTGGAGTTTAGATCTACTATGTAACGTCCGAATGTATATATGAGTTGTGTGTGAAGTACTACAAATATACATACATATAGATACATACATACATACATATATATATATGTTTAAAGTCGCTTAATCATTAAATTTAAAATTTAATGAATATTAATAATATATTTATTGGATATTAATTTTACACTTAATGAAAAAATTTAATAGCATTTAATTATATCATTAAGCAATAAATTTATAAATAACTATTGGGTTCGTGCATTGCACGGGATTTTGTAACTAGATTGTGTGTGTGTATGTGTATATATACGTATATGTGTATGAATGTATATATGTATACGTACATACAAACATACATGTTTATTGTATAATGTGTCATGGACGAGATTATACAGATTCATTTAATATCCAGATAACTATATACAACTATAGTATATATATATACACGGACAACTATATACAAAATCGAAATTATTAAAAAACGAAATAGTAGAAAAAGTAAAGTTTATATATATTTTGGCGATTGACTAAAATTGAATTGCACGATTATGAAGGGAAAGCACAACTAAATGGGAGAAGGAGAAGATTCAATATTCAAAGTTGGTATGATTGAAATAATAAACAAAAACATTGAAGGAGAAAGGAGAGATAAAAAGAAATTTGTACGACTCTTTAAAAAGTCAAATATTTGTAAAAAAAGAATATTTCTTTTTCGATTCTTATATAAATTGAAATAATAGATCCCGCAATTAGTGGTAAATTGTGTTAACTTAAAGTCATTATTAATGTATAATTAAGTGAAACTATACCTCTATTAAATAATTACTTGTAAATATTTGCCAACTTGCGTGATTTTTTCTTAAAATTACCAACTCATTTGCAATTTTATTACATCTTTAAAACTCTTTCCTCTTCTCTTCTCATATGTTGTTCTAAAGAACTTAACAAATTGTTTATCATAACTAAAATCATAAAGTTTGCCACAAAAAATACAAAAATCACGACAATGTGTCACGACAAAGAAAGAAGAGCAGGCTAAACATTGTGTAGTTCAAAAATGACAAAACTATTTAACAATGCAATGGTTCAGGTGAAATCATTGCATCAACTATGTCGAGATAGAGGGAGTACAGATATGAATGAATGGGGAAGTTGGGAAGAGCTTGTCGAATGCTGCAAGAAATTCAAGCTACCCCTAAACAATACAATCTTTAACAACTTTTGACGAGATCCTCCCTACTTCACTTGAAAGTGTATCATATAATAAGATGTAAGGTCTTTGAAAAATAGAAAATAATAGTAGCAACCTGCTAGGAAGAGTTCAAAATACAAAAGTGGTAAAGCAACTAAACCACTAAGAATCGACTTGCTTATCAGGTCCAAATGCAAAAGTAGGTTGTGCAACAGGCATATCTGTCATATTTTATTTGGAAAAATTAGGTCACCAAGTTTCTTTCTAGGCTAATATATATGCTTACAACATCATTCTCGATACCCTTACCAAGTCAACTCTCCAGTGGTTTAGCAATCTATAATCTATATAAGAGAGTAGGGATGAAAAGCAATTTTAGTTCTAAGCTTCCACAGGTTAAACTTTTAACTGATTGCCTCACCATGGTGATTTTATTTCTCTTTTTTGGTGATTTAGCAATACATTACATATCTAGTTCAATGAAACAACTGGAACAGCTACCTACATATTGCGCACACAAGAAAAAGGCACCACAACATCTGCAAATTATTATAACGAGTCCTTTATATCAAAGAAGTCCTATTTGTCCTGAAACAAGCGGAGAACTAACAAAGGTAAATTCATGAAGTGAAAAGAGTTATAAAGTACCTCCATTTCCACCACCCCAGAGTAAAACTCTCAAAGATCCTTCATTATGTATTTTAGGTACAATTCACCAGTAGTTAATATCGTGTTCAGCAGAATCTTCAACCTTTTTGATAACAAAAAGGTAACTCTTGATTTCCCTAAGGCCCCCCACCTTTTGAGGCAACTCCCTAGGATTCAAAGACAAAGTTGTTGTTTCCATTATGGGAAGGGTATTGAACAGAAAAAGTAAAAATCGTGTATACATATTCATCGAATTCCAAATTACAAAGAGTAGCAACTTTATGATTGTAGCATCTGCTTCAATCAGAATCTGGAGGAGCCTTACTAATGGTATCATAACAAGTGGTTATTGCTCAACTTTGAGGACAATGTCTTTGATCTTATGAAATGTATAAAGTCTCTCTTTCCTTTTATTATATGCTTTGACTATGAGGGTGAGTCTGGTTACTTGTCTTGGCCCCCGCTAAGTTTTATGTTTAGGGGTATTATTGGACAAGTTAAGTAATGATGTTATAAGCTTTGACTCTCTTGACTCTTTGATGTTTATGAAATGAAATATGTCCCTTAGCCCCGTATTACTCCTTTTTTTATCTATTGTTGTTATTTTATTGCGTCATCAACCAAGGATATGTAATGATATGTTACGAGGCTTGATTGGGGCCCCTTCAGGTTCCCCATTCGCCGTGTCATGTCTAGGCCCTAGGCTTGGGTCGTGACAAACTTGGTATCAGAGCACTAGGTTGTTAATGGTCCTGGGGATCCAACACACCACATTGATTAGAGTCTTATTCATGGTTGTGTTGTGTGCACCACAACTATGAGTAAGAGGCTATGAGACATTTTAGGAAATGTTTCCCTTCTTCTTACTCTATGTCGTGCTAAAGAAGTTAGGTAAGGTTCCCCCTCTAACGAATGTTCTTTTCTATACTAGATCATGCCTAACACAAGAGGAAAAAGATCTCGCACAGCCGAGGATCTATCTGCTCATAGAGAGCTCCGGGTTGCTCTCACCTTACTAGCTCATGTTGTGGCTAATCAAGTCAACGAAGGAGCCTAAGCCCCTTATGCTCCTACTTTGGCATCTTGGGTGAGACACTTTATGAGGATAAACCCACTGGAGATCAATGGGTCTAAGGTGGATGAGGACCCTCATGATTTTGTTGATCAGGTATACAAAGCATTGGCTATCATGGGTGTGAGGTCAGAAGAGAAGGTGGAGTTGGCGGCTTTCCAACTTAAGGGGGTGGCCCAAATATGGTATACTCAATGGAAGGAGGAGAAGGGGAACAAAATTGTGGTTCTACGGGAGGAGTTTAAGGTGGCTTTCCTAAATCGGTTATTTCCTCTTGAACTTAGGGAGGCCAAAATAGTGGAGTTCATGAATTTGAAGCAAGGATCTATAAGTGTGAGGGAGTATGTCCTCAAGTTCAACCAACTCTCTAAATATGCTCCACACTTGGTTGTCAACCCAAGGTCTAGGATAAGTAAGTTTGTGATGGGAGTATTCGATTTGGTGAGTGAAGAATGTCATACTGCCATGTTGATAGGTAACACGAACTTGTCCCACCTTATGACTTATGCCAAACAATTGGAAGGGGAGAAGTTGAGAAAGAGAAGGGGGAACAAGGCCAAGAGGGCCTCTTTTGATGGTAAGTTCCAAAGTCTCAAAGGTGGTCGGTTTCTTCAAGGCCAACAGTCTTCTCATGCTTCTAATAGAAGGTTTACCAATGACTACCCAAGGGTCTAAGGTGATGGTGGTGTGGGGCCCAATTCTATGTGTCCAAAGTATGGTAAGGGTTATGGTGGTCCATGATTGAGGGCTACTAATGCTTGTTATAGTTGTGGGGAAGTGGGGCATAAGGCAATGGATTGTCCACAAAATCACAATAAGGGTAAAGAGGTTCATCCACAAGGATGGGGTGCTAATGCGGTTCCTTTGGGGAGAGGAGGTCAACAAGGTGGTGCCCCAAGGCACAATCGGTTCTATGAACTCCAAGAGAGATAAGGGGTTGATGTGGTGCCCGATGACATCCTATATGTTAAAAGTCTTTGATTTTGATGTGTATGCATTGATAAAACTGGGTACCACTCTTTCTTTTGTTACTCCTTTTGTTGCCAAAAAGTTTCATGTTGAGCCCGAATTGTTGTGTGTCTTATGAGGTATCTACTCCCATTGGTGAATCTTTTATTTCTAGAATGGTCTATTGAAATTTTTCCTATTTACATCTTTCATAAAATATTGCCTTGTGATCTTTTGAGTTGGACATGGTGGATTTTGATATTATTCTTGGGATAGATTGGTTGCATGCATATTATGCCTTTATTGATTGTAGAACTCGTAGGGTCAAATCTAATTCCCAAATGAACCCGTCCTTGAGGGGGAGATTCATGATGTGGTGGAGAAAGGTAGGTTTATCTCTTGCATTAAAGCCTAAAATTTGATATCTAAAGGATGTCTTTATCATCTTGTGAGGGTTAGGGATGTTGAGTCCAAAGTCCTTCCCGCAGAGTCGGTCCCTGTGGTTAGTGAGTTTCTTGATGTCTTTTCTAATGACCTTCTCGGTGTTCCTCCTGAAAGGGAAATAGAGTTTCGTATAGACCTCCTTCCCGACACTCAACCTATTCCTATTCCCACTAATTGTATATGGCCCCATCGGAGTTAAAGAAGTTGAAGGAGCAATTGAGAGACTTGTTGGAGAAGGATTTTGTTAGGCCTAGCTAATCACCTTGGGGTGCACCGGTGTTGTTTGTGAAGAAGAAGAAGGATGGGTCTCTTAGAATGTGCTTTGACTACCGACAACTTAATAGGGTCACCATAAAGAATAAGTATCCTCTACCAAGGATTGCTGATTTGTTTGACCAACTTCAAGGGGCTAGTCACTTCTCTAAGATTGATCTTCGATCCGGGTATCATCAAGTGTAGGTGAGGGATTATGACATTCCCAAGACGGCCTTTCAGACTAGGTATGGGCATTATGAATTTGTGCTTATGTCTTTTGGGCCAATGCACCGACTATCTTCATGGGTCTTATGAATAGGGTCTTTAAACCCTACATTGATTTGTTTGTGGTGGATTTAATTGATGATATCTTGATCTATTCTCATAGTGAGGAGGAGCATGTAAGTCATTTGAGGGTAGTTTTGCAAAAATTGAGAGAAGAGAAGTTGTATGCCAAATATGAAAAGTGTGAATTTTTGTTGAAAGAGGTTGCCTTTCTAGGTCATGTGGTGTCAGGGGATGGTATTAAAGTGGATCCTCTCTCTCAATCCATCAATACTTTTTATTCCTTTCACCCCGTTTCTATCAAGATGTATAGAGATTTGAGGGATGTATTTTGGTGGGGATGTATAAAGAAAGACATTGCTAAATTTGTATCCGGTTGCCAGAGTTGCCAACAAGTCAAAGACTAACAACAAAGGCTTGGTGGCCTAACCTAAGATATAGAGATTCCTACTTGGAAGTTGAAGGAAATTAACAAGGACTTTGTGGTTAGGTTGCCCATACTAGAAAGGGTTTTGATTCTATTTGGGTTGTGGTTGATAGAATGACAAAGTTGGACCATTTCCTACCCGTTATGACTACTTATGGGGCCGAAGACTATGCTAGAATGTATGGGGGTTCCCTTATCTATCATCTCAGATTGTGGTACTCAATTCACTTCACACTTTTGGAGGTCCTTCTAAAAAGGTCTTAGTACCAAGGTTAAGCATAGTACGGCCTTTGACCCTCAAACGGATGGTCAAGCCAAAAGAACCATCCAAACTCATGAGGATACATTTTGGAGTTTAAGGGTAGTTGGGATGATCATCTTCCAGTGATTGAGTTTGCTTATAATAATAGCTATCATTCTAAAATTGGTATGGCTCCTTTTGAGGCCCTCTATGGTAGCCATTGTAGATCACCGGTTGGGTGGTTCAAAGTGGGACAGACGGAATTGTTGGGTCTGGATCTAGTCATGGAGGCTATGGAGAAGGTAAGGTTGATTAGGGAGAGTTTGAAAATAGCCCAAAGTCATCAAACGTCCTATGCCAATGTGAGGAGAAGGGAGCTTGAATTTAAAGTTAGTGATTGGCTCTATGAAGGTTTCACCCATGAAGTGTGTGGTTTATTTTGGTAAAAAGGGTAAATGGAGTCCAAGATTTGTGATTATTTATAGGGTATTGAGAAGGATTGGCAAGGTGGCTTATGAGTTGGAGTTACCTAGTGAAATGGACTTGGTTCATATGATCTTTCATGTATCCATGTTGAGCAAATGTGTGGGTGATCCGAATGCTATTGTTCCATAAGATGTTGTAGGTGTTGTTGAAGACAACTTGACTTATAAAGATGTTCTAGTAGAGATCTTAGATAGACAAGTAAGGAGGTTGAGGAACAAGGATGTGGCTTCCGTTAAGGTCCTTTGGAGGAATCAACAAGTCCAAAGTGTTACATAGGAGTCCAAGGCGGGCATGCAAAAATGATATCGCTATCTCTTTCATTCTACTCAAGCTTAAGGTAATAATTCTAAGTCTTCTATGTGGTTTCATGTCTCATGTATCATCCCTTTATCTCATCGCATGCATTCATGCTTATATTCACAAGTTCATGGTGATTTTGACAATTACGTTGAGATTTTGAAATGATGATTAAGTGCATTATTGCATTCTTGTTGGAGCTGATTTCTTCATGATTACTCTTCTTATGTACGTTTCTTTGACATTTAGGGACGAATGATCCCACGGGAGAGATATTAAAACAACCCCAAAAAGTGCCCGAAAATGTGTCTCAGAAGTGCTCGAAATTGTAATATTCATATATCCCAAAATTCATGTGTGATATCGAAAATCTGACTTCACATTCTTGATCAAGGGAGCAAAATTAAGTGAAGAATGGTTCTAACCCCAATTTTAAAGAAACCGTATCAAAATTTGAAAATCGCAAAATGCTATTTCTAGAGAGTAGTGTGCGCCCCTGGCGCTGTGTTATTTTTTTATTTCTGTTTTTCATTTTGGTCCAAGACTTTTGGGTCTTGTGCCTAAGTCCTCCCATGCGTGAAAATACTTATAATTATCCATATTTCATCTTCATATCATACAAGACATTCTCCAATACTCTCTCAAACACTTAGACAAATTTTTCACCCAAAATTAAGGGTTCCAAACTCATTTCGGATCTTAAGGATTTCACTCAAGCTTCATATCTCCATTCTAATCTTCATCAAGGAATTCTCCAAATCTAAGGTATGTGGGTTTCAACCATTGGATCCTTTCACCCATGGTGCCCAAACTTCCTTTTTACATAAATCTCATGTTTCTAAGTTGATTTACATATGGGTCTTACTTACTATGAATTTGACTATGAACTATTCTAGGGTTTCATAAAAGTCTGACTGTTTAAGCATGTTTTGAGCTATGAATCTTTGATCTATCTTGAGATTTGATGAAGGGTTTTGATGTACTTTGCAAGGTGGTATTACCAAGTGTTGGTGGGTTGATTTTCTTTAAGATTTCTCGCATGATTTCACTCTTTAATTGTATGGTTTTACATTTGCATTACACGCCTTCCAAGTGTTTGATAAAATGTCTAGTTAGGGTTCTTGAACTATTGATAATCCATTGCATGACCTATGACTTATTTGACTTTATGATGATGAAAGGAATGTATATATGTATTAATTTCATGAATAGTATCTATAGTGCTGCCAGTTGACCATGCCTCGTTCAGGGGGTGGTAGGCCCGAACAACTATGTTGGGGGGTTTGTACCTCAATTGCCTCGCTCGGAAGATCGTAGGCTCGTGCAATAATTTTGGGGGATTTGTACCTCAATTTCCTCGCCCAAGGGGTAGTAAGCTCGTGCAACCATGTTATGGTGTTTGTACCTCAATCGCCTCGCTCGGGGGGTGGTAGGCCCGTTCAACCACGTGGGGTGGTTTGTACCCTAATCACCTCACCAAGGAGGTGGTAGGACTTCGTTACTAATGATGGTCTCTTCCTACACATGTAATATGTTCTATGTAAGCATGTTTTACTACAAGCATCATTCATGCATGCCATATTACTATGTACTCATTTATTGCCTAAATGTGCATTTTGATTATATTGTTTATCTCTTATTGCATTGTATTCTATATACTTAGTACATTCAAACGTACTAACACATACTCTATACCTATATGATGTTACCATGTAAGAACCGGAGTTCCACTTGATCATCCTCCTTCTTCACTGGCTAGTACGATTACTCTCAAAGAAGGTTGGTGAGTCCTCAATTTTAGGGATAATTTCTTTGATCTTATGATATTTATAAAGACTCTCTTTCCTTTTATTATATGCTTTGACTATGAGGGTGAGCCCGGTTGCTTGTCTTCGCCCCCGCTAAGTTCTATATTTAGAGGTGTTGTTAGACAAGTTATTTAATGATGCTATGAGCTTTGATTCTCTTGACTCTTTGATTTTTATGATATGAAATATGTCCCTTAGCCTCATATTACCCCTTTTTCTATCTATTATTGTTATTTTATTGCTTCCGCGACCAAAGATGTGTAATGGTATGTTAAAAAGCTTGATTGGGGTTCCTCTGGGTTCCCCATTTGTCGTGTCACGTCTAGGCTATAGGCTTGGGTCGTGACAAGATTAACATGGATTTTGTGATTGGTTTTCCCAGGAAAAAAAACATTTTGATCCGATACAGGTTATTATTGATAGAATGACGAAGTTGGCTCACTTTCTACTAGTTAAAACAACCAATGGTGCCGAAGATTGTGCTAACTTGTACATCCATGACTTGGTTAGATTGCATTGGGTTCCATTGGCTATCATTTTGGATCATGATGCTCAATTTACCTCTTACTTTTGGAGATTTTTGCAAAGAGGCCTTGATACTAGATTCAAGCTTAGCATGACCTTTCACCCACAAATAGATAGTCAAGTCGAAAGGACTATTCAAACTCTTAAGGATATTCTTAGGGCTTGTATGTTGGAGTCTAAGGGTTGTTGG
Source organism: Solanum clarkiae (assembly GCA_011800125.2). Taxonomy (NCBI): domain Eukaryota; kingdom Viridiplantae; phylum Streptophyta; class Magnoliopsida; order Solanales; family Solanaceae; genus Solanum; species Solanum clarkiae. Next base: position 7,042 of record JAABOM020110201.1, on the reverse strand, counting down.
GATGAGTGTCTTCCAATTTTTGAGTTTGCTTATAACAATAGCTATTACTTTATCATTGGGATGGCACTATTTGAGGTCTTATATAGGAGACGTTATAAATCCCCAATAGGGTGATTTAAGGTCGGGGAAATGGATTTGATAGGTCCATATTTGGTTATTGATGCCATGTAAAAAGTGGGACTCATAAGAGAAAGGTTGAGAATGGCTCAAAGTAAGAAAAAGTCCTACTCCGATGTGAGGAGAAGGGACCTTGAGTTTAGTGTTGATGATTGGGTGTATTTAAAGGTTTCACCTATGAAGCGTGTAGTTCAGTTTAGTAAGAAATAATAGTTGAGCCCTAGGTATGTAAGGCCTTAAAGATCCTTGAGGAGAACTGGTAAGGTTTCTTATGAATTGGAGTTGCCTATGGAGATGAGTATGGTTCATCTCATCTTTCATGTGTCCATGTTGAGGAAATATGTAGGTGATCCAAACTCTATTGTGCCTTTGGAGGTTGTTGGTATTGAGGAGAATTAGGCATATAAAGAAGTCATAGTTGAAATATTGGATAGTTCATGAAGAGATTGAGGAACAAAGACATAGAATCCGTCAAAGTCCTTTGGAGAAATCAACAAGTCGAAAGTGTCACTTGGGAATCTAAAGTGGGCATGAAGAAATAATATCATTATCTTTTCCCCTCTAATCAAGCCTAAGGTAATGAGTCACATCATGTCTAAGATATTAAATATTATATTTCAACCCTTTACGTCATGTTGTATGCATGCATACTCATGATAATATGTTTTGATGATATTTATTACATAAGTTTGAGATTCCATAATAATGATGTTTAAATTGCATTAATGCATTCATATGAGGCTGAAATTTGTTTATTAACTCTTCTCAAGAGTATTTCCATCACATTCGATAATGAATAATCCCAAAGAGGAGATAGTATAACGCCTTAGATCTTAAGCTATGAATTGGATCATACTCATACGCAGAACGAATAATCCCAAAGGGGAGATATTGTAACGCCTTAGATCTTAAAATAAGAATCATGTCATCCCTCATACAAGTATGAGATCAACTTAATGACTTCCAATGTGGTGTAATCCATTCTTAGGCATTCAAAGCATATTAAATGTGGTTTGAGGTCATAAAACATCTCTTACATCGAGCCAAGACCAAAGAATTCCAATCGACTAAGTTTCGATATGAGTTTTTATAAAGGTAAACTTTAAATGATCATATCTTTTAGCACATGATTAATTGGGTGATACACTACCTATTAAATTGTATTTCTTTGAATTATCTTTCCAATGCATCTAATTTGGCCTTATACTGAGTTCAAAGTAAAAGGTTATGACCATTTTACTAAAGCCTGTTGAAGCTGTCAATTTCAACGATCCACCAAATATTTTGGTGATAGGACGATTTAGACAGTCAATTTTTCCCAACAAGCTTTAGAATTTGTCAAAAGTGTGGTCTAAGGGTCCCATTCATTTATCCACTGAATGGTTCGGTGTTGGGACCCCTAGACCGCTGATTTTGCCCCCAAAACACATTAAAATGTCTTTTTTTAATCCTAATGATATTTTTACATTCCTAAAAGGCACTTGCAACCCATTTAGCCTAAATATACCTTCCTAAGCCTATTTTCACCCCCAAATAACCTTTCCCTTTACTCATTCAAATTTCTATCTCAAGAAAGAAGACTCAAAGCCTTCATTGAAGAAAAAGCTTCAATTTAATCAAATTCAAGATTCTCTTCAACTTTCTTCTCTATTTTGCTCTAAGATATGTGGGTTTCTTCATCTATGGGTCCTTCCTATGACACCCCATAAACCTATCCTCATAAGTACCTATATTTAAAGCCTCAATCTTGTATATGTGAAGTGTATTAGGGTCATAAAAGACCTCTAGTACTAGTTGGATTCAAATTTTTCATATAAAATAAGTTTCTATCCTTAGATTATGAAAGGGTCAAATTTGAATGACCATAAATCTTAGCACACAATGAATTAGAAGTCCCTTGACATACCTAACGAAATCTCTTTGAGTTAGCTTTTCAATGCAACTGGTTTCACCTCATTTTTCATTCGGAGTCAAAATTTATGGTTGTTTTACCAAAGACTGCCAGTGCAGAGTTACACTACGAGACCCAGTTACGGGTCATAATTCGGAGTACGACCCATATCGGTATCTCGTGGAAAAACTCAGTAAACACCAATTTTTAGCCCTAGACATATGGACCCGTTTATGGGTCATAAAACCTTGTACAAGTCATAACAGGGGTCTCATAGAAAGTTCCAAAGACACCAAAAGTTGTCCAAAAGACTACAAAAGGTCCCCTACAAGTTAGAAGCATCTACGAGTCGTAGGGGGTCCCGTAGTGGACCCTACCAGCTATTTTAAGGAGGGATATTTATTACTTTTCTCACACTTTTAAGCCTAAATATGTCAGTTTTCACCTAATTAAACCCCTAGGCATACTAATTCATATCAGTAACTTGGAAACCTTCCAAGAACTTAGAACGTAGATTGAAGAGGCCAAGCTAGGGCTTTCAAAAATGCTCTTCAATTCTTCCAAGAAACTAATTCCTCAGGTATGTACGCCCCTCTAAAAGTTCTCCTACTATTATTGTGGTATCTATAACCATCAAATTCTACCCAAGATCATGACTATAAGTTAAGATTAAAGCTTCCTCCATTACTAGTTAATTTCATCAAAATACTTGTTCATGCATTCTTCTTGATAAAAATCATGTCTTTTACTGATTTTAGCTTTAAGTTAAGCTATTGAGACAAGATTTACAGTTATTATTGTATTCATGAGAACCTTATATTTATTTCATGAAAAGTTATAATGTTCACAGTTTGAGTTAAGTTTAAGGACTACTTAAAGCTTTGTATTTGCAATATAACTAAGTAATACAGTTGGGTTTTCGAGACACTTTTAATGATACTATTTCCATTTATAAAAAGAGACAAGTTGAGAAACGTTTAAGAAAAGCTAAGCTAGGCTAAGTCCCAAAAGATCAAAGAGACATTTTGAGAACCCTTACTCTTAAGTTATGAGCATATAAAAGCTATTTTAAGAGTAGTATTGAGCACCGATATGAGTGAGAGTAATAATAACTTGAACTCATAAATTGCACAGCCAGTGTAGAATAGGATTGCACCAAAAGTACAATTCCTCATTGCCACTGAGATGGACTAGTCTTCGGATGGATCCACTCTTCTAGTTTTCATTCTTTACCTCGGCAAAGTATGGGATGGCTCTAACAAAGTAGTCAAGATGTTATATCATCATGAAGCTTATAGTGGTGGTTGTCAGTTAGAGAAACTCCCCAAGTTAAAGCAAGCTAGCTTCTATACACAGACTTTCAGTATATGTTCTATTTTTAGCATGTACTGCATTTAATACTTATGCTACTTTATTTTAAGATATGTTTTAGCTACTTTGAGCATAGTGCCTTATCCTGAGTTTCCATTTTGGCCATTTTACATACCATATGTTCTACATACTGACGTCCTTAAGACCTACATCATTTTATGATACAGACGCAGGTGACAGAGTCCCTTAGCAGATTCTTCGTTGATGAGCAGACATTTGTCCATTTATTGGTGAGTCCTCTTCTCAATTAGAGGCTTTGAAGCCATTATATATGTTTTTATTTAATATTTCTTTTTTCAATTGTGGCTACCGTGGGCCTATCCCTATAGTTATTTTAAATTATCCTAGTTAGAGGTTCTGAAGACTATATGACAGGTGTTTCAAATCTCCTTTTTAGTTGTTGTTGAGACGATTTTACTATTCAGTAATTAAGATATTTCAGTACTCTTAGCTCATTATATTTATCCTTTTGCTTTATCATCTAAGTCTTCCGCTTAGTAAAGTAGCCAGGCCTAGTGGTTCGCTTGGGACGAGAAATGGTTCTTGGTGTCGGCCACTCCTATGGTGTGAACTCGGGGTGTGACAAACTTAGTATCTGAGCACATAGCTCAAAAGTCCTAGGGAGTCTATGGAACTGTGTCTAGAAGGTTTAGTATTATTGGTGTGAAGTGCACCACTTCCATAATAGGGCTATAAGGAATTAGGAAGTGTCACTATTAGTTGTTATTCCCTCTCGTACTTCAGAGTTTTCCTCTGTTAAGTCCCTTCTAACTTGTGCGTTCACGCCTTATTTTTCAGATCATGCCTTCACGTAGAGCCACCAGACTAGCCAAGGGTAGAGGATGCCCAGCCAGGCAGAATGAAAACCAGCCTGAGCCAATTTTTGAAGGACCAAGAGGTCTAGCTATGCCTGTCGAGCAGCCAAAGTGGACATCTCTAATGCTAAGCTCTGCCAGGCCATCCAAACTTTGGCACAGCCAGTCGCTACATAGTGAGATTGATAGGGAGATGGCAGGAATGATGGTTCAAATTCAACCAGGGTTCTTGAATTTCTAAGGATTAACCCACCTAAGTTCATGGGGTCTAATGTGAAGAAGGATCATGAGAACTTTATTAAGGAGCTCCAGAAAGTATTCCAAGTCATGCACATAGGTGATGCGAAGAGGGTTAAGTTGGATTCCTACCAGCTTAATGTAATAGCTAGACTTTGGTTTGATTAGTGAAAGGGAGGTAGAGCAGAAGAGGTGCCAACTTTGAGTTAGGCAACATTCGAGGAGGTCTTTTTGGGACAATACTTTCCTAGAAAGGTGAGGCAAGCTAAACTGAGAGAGTTTCTGAGCTTGAATCAGGAAGCTATGAGCATGCAAGAATACAACCTTAATTCTCTCAGTTATCCCGTTATGCTCCAACTATGGTGGCAGACATGTACACTAGGATGGATCTATTTATGTTAAGGCTCTCTCGGATAACTAAGAGAGAGGGCAGAAATGCTATGTTGATTAGGGATATAGACATAGCTCGTTTGATGACTTATTGCAGCAAGTAAAGGAGGAGAAAATGTAGGATAAAGAGGACTGCAAGAGAAAAAGGGCCAAGATATTTGGCCAAGAGATAGGAAAGAGGGGAGCTGGAAATGCAAATCACTCATTCTTTCAGCCAGGACATTCTGAACAGCATCTTCATCTGCTAATGCACTTACACCAAGGGTCAGGAATGAGCAGGGATCACAGAACCACAGGTTTCAGGGCATCCAGTCACGAGGATCATAGCTCAAGGATCAACTCCCAGATTGTGGTAAGTGTGGCAGGTCTCATCCAAGAGAGTGCATTGTGGGCAGAAATGGTTGTTTTAGATATGGTCAGGTAGGGCATTTTTTGAAGGATTATCCTATAGGGAGTATAAAAATAGGGATAGTAAGTCTCAGTCCATTTCTTCAATGCCACAAGGTAGGCTAGTTTAGAGGGGTGCTACATCAGGGACAGGTGGAGGCACAAACTTTCTATACGCCTTGGCCACCAGACAGGAGCAAAAGAGCTCACCAGATGTTGTTACTGATTTGCTCAAAGTTTTTATTTATGATTCTTATGCATTGGTAGACCCAGGTGCCATATTATCATTTGTGACTCCTTATGTAGCAACGAAGTTTGGGATCAGTTCAGAGTGTATTCTTGAGCCTTTTAATGTTTCCACTACTACTGCAAAATCTTTCTAGCCCAAAGATTCTATAGAGGTTGTCCAGTGTCAGTTTACCATAAAGATATCTTAGCTAACCTGGTTAAGCTAGACATGGTAGATTTTGATGTCATTCTAGGCATGGACTGGCTTCATGCTTGCTATGGCTCCATAGACTGCAGAATCAGAATGGTCAAGTTTCAGTTTTAATGAGCTAGTCTTAGAGTGGAGAGGTAGATCAGTTTTTCCTAAGGGTAAATCTGTCTCATATCTCAAAGCCAGAAAGTTAATTTTCAAAGGGTGCATATACCATCTAGTCAGAGTCAAAGATTCTCGTGTCAAAGTTTGGATTAAGTTTCACTTTTTAAATGGGACTAGGAGTGTATAATTTTCTAATAATAGATTTTTAGGGGTATTTTAATAGAACAATGGTCATATGTTAAGTTTCGGAGTCAAGCAAGTTGCAAGATAAAGATTGATCAAAGATATTTTTAGCTTCATTAAGAAATCTTTCTTAAATTTCGGTTAGATGTCTCAGACCCCATATCTCCCAAAATATATGGATTTATAAGGTCCATACCTACCAAATTGCAGCTCTACGAGTCTAGTTTGGAATGCATAAAATTGAGCGTCAATCTGACTTCGAAATAAAAAGTTATGACAGTTTTACCATGAGTACCTGAGATGAAACCGGGTCTTGAGTTGGGGCAAGCACACTTATAAGTCGGCTATTTCGGCATTTCAAAGCTCAAAATGTTTTTTTGTCCCAAAACAGTTAAGAAACTGAAGATAGAGCTCCCACAAATTTCCTAAGTGAGTTAGGTAAGTTTGTTACATTTTTACCTTTAAAATTCATCTCGTGCCTAGAAATGTGCGCCTTATGCTTTGTAATTATTTTTTCCTCCTATTAGCTGTGTTTGGAGCTATTTTATGGTTAAAAAACTAGTGTTCTTGCTAGTTATTTTAGATTTAAAGATAGTTTGTTCAGGTTATAATCTTGGGGTCTTTTACGATCATTTTTACAAAGGTTTACTTACGATTCCTCGTTTGAATGCTATTTGGCAAATGTATCTATTAATGCTCAACTATGGACTATTTATAGGTGTGTGTAAGTTGTGTATATATAATTTTCGTGAAGATTAGGATGTAAGGAATAACATTTTTAAAGAAACTTTGGGTAATTAGACGTTCGTTGGAGAGGTATGTTAAGGCTAAGCTTCGTCCCTTTTTTTAGCACGAAATCTGAAAAATTCTCATAACATCAAATGCGATATATTTTCATTTTGTTACTAGAAATATCTTCTTTAAATGACATTAGGACAGTAGCTACATTATTTTCATAATGATATTAAGTTGGCATTCCATTTGGTAGGTAAATTGACACCCTAGGTCGTGAAAGAATCTTCATATGCCTCGGAAGATAGATTGTTACGAGCTATACTTGGTATTCAGGTATCTACTTCAAAAGAAACTTGTCTAAAATTACCTATA
>JAABOM020110190.1:0-24417 GCA_011800125.2 Solanum clarkiae | reverse complement strand
GATAAATAATAATAATAATAATAATAATAATAATAATAATAATAATAATAATAATTGTTGTTGTTGTTATGGAACAAGAAACTCGATATTTTTCTTATGGAGAAAATTCTGGCAATGCAACCAGCTGTCTTCTTAATTAGTTAGTGGTGGCAAAGTCAGTTTAGATTATTCAGCCACCGGCCAGTGATGACAATAGACAGTTTCAATTTTATATTCCATCAAAATTAATTAACCTCATAATAATTACGTTGAAGCTTTTTTTTTTTTTTTATGTATTATTTAATTTAGTGTATTAAACATGGGGCATTACATTAGTTTTGAAAACTTAGTTGCTTGCAAAATATCCTTCACGCACAAATCGAATGAAAATAATTTAAAACTTTTTTAATAAATAATTATATTTTTAATTATACTATTACATGTATTTAAAATCCTTGTCGTTAATACCATTAGTTGTTCACGTACTTCCTTTAGTTTTTATTAAGTTAATTGCTGAGTTTTTTTTTTCCATTGTTCAACATTAATAAAATTTTTCAAAATTCAAGAAAATTGTTAAAACCTTGTCATATCTATTCTTCTTTTTAATAAGATTTTAACTACTTATATTTTCTAGACAATAATGTAGAAATAATTAGAAAAAATAATAGCAAAAGCAAATCTTTAATTTTTTAAAATATTTTTTTATAGAATATTCTTTTTTGGCAATAAACTGTGAAAATAATCAAATATCACCATTACACCAATGACAAGTACAGTTTACGAGCATCTAGTCTCCCTACCACCTTTTAGGAACCTTGCAAGAATCAACCAGACCTCAGAGAAATGAAAATTCTACACCCCAACCTATTCTAGTTGCAAATTCTATGTATTAGTTGTGGACATATTCTAATAACTTATTTAATATCAACTAAAGAAAGTGAAAATTATACACATCATAATACCAAATAAAACATTCATTAATTATATAGGAGTATAAAGTTAAAAAATTATATCAAAATAAAATATTAATATAATATATAAATCTAATGTATGCATTATTATTTGTTTTAAATATAGCTTTGCCTTAATTAAATAAGAATGTAGCAAGAGCCAAGAGGGTTCTCATGTAGTGGACTTGCCTTAAAGACTGTATTTATTTATTGGCTATTGAATAATATTTGTCGATGGATGCACTTACGGGAGCTTCCTTGTCTCCTTCCCACGACATCGAGATTGAAGACAAGTTGAAATTTTTTAGTTCTTGGTATAGAGCTCTATTTAATTTGGTCCCCTACTATTTGAATTATTAAAACAATAATATTGGTTGCACAATAAAATGTAAAAAAAGACAAAGGAGACCGACGATGTTTTTGATTGGTCCATCTGAAAACAAATAAATATTTTTTAATCGTTATATTCTATCTCAAATTAATTTAATTTTTGAATTCTTCTTAATGTTCAAAATAATTAAATTGTTCAACGTTAAGCTGAATGTTTGAAATTTTTCTTTTCATATTTGTCCTTTCATTTATTGAAATTTTAATTTTTTTAGAAGATAAATTGCACTACATCTTTATGACCTCAAAAAAGAAAATAGTGGAAATTATGATTTAATTTTATCGTTGAATATTTTTCTTAATATGTATGCATTGCTTCACAAATTAAGTTAAAATGAAATGGAGAGAGTAAGATAGTTTTTTCCACATGAAAATGTTGGTAAAGTAAGATGTACATGTAAAATAATCTTTATTATTGTGATTATATGTTGAACTCTCGCTTCAAGTTTTCAAGTTTTATTTCTTATCATTATATTAGAAAAAGATAATCATTCTAATTATTCTTAATTTACTCGATATTTATATTATGTTGTCCATATTTCGATGAGTTGATAATATTAGATGTCTAGAGGTATTGAATTATTTCACATTGGGTTAGATGTGAATATCGACCTTCTTATATAATTTAGAAAAATGCTCTAATGAGTTTATCTTTTAAAATCACGTTAGGCCAAAAGTTCATTTCTATCCTTATAACAATACTTGTTATATTATTATTCATCACATAATAGTCCCAAGATTATTTTTATTAAAAGCATGAAAATTATGCAAAACTATTTTGTGAACTAAAAACCTTCTAAGTAGTGTAATACAAAAACAAAACAATCCCATGTTTTGTTAAAAATAATTTGACATAAAAAAATAGTAGTTGGTTTTGACCCGCTATACTTGAATATTCATTTTTAATGGTCTCTGTCACGTAATGTCGACATTGCGAGGTTTGTGCGATGCAAAGCATCCATTATTTGCCAACAGGGTGAGATTCCAAAATTACATGCGGAAGAATATGAAATGACCAATAAAATATAAACTTTATTTCCATAAATATATTATATTATAAATAAAAGAAAAGATAAAAGTGATTGTCACATAAACCGCTGATGGATATATACCACACAAAATGAACCCTAGCCTCAAAAGTAAACTGTAGAACCAATTTGAGCCACAAATAAATATATTGAGTGACACAAATGGATAAAAGAATTAAAATAAATTTAGTGCAAAGAATTCTTACACTTTATAAAATTTTTATAATGGAGAATCGTCAGCTGTAGAGTGTAATTTTTTTTACACTTTATAAAATATAAATTTTTTGTACACTTTGTAAAGTAATTTAATTTTACTTTGTAAAAAATGTAAAAACTTCTTACACTTTTTTTTTTTTTACACTTTTGTGTAATCAAGCTTACATTTTAAAATAATTTTATTTTTTTTATTTACTAATATTTATATTAAATTAAATTAATTTATTTTATTTTATTTTTAGATTCATACTACGGAACCTTCATCCATTGATCTCAGCTCTACAACAATTGAAAATTTTTCAATTGATGATAAATATCAACAAATAAAGAAAAATGTTGTTGACTAGTCCTAGGCTCCTTACTAATAAAATAGATTTCAAGCACAGTTAGCTTGATTTGATCTATGTAATCGGTTGGAGCCTTTCAAAAGTCGGTCAATAATTTGTTATTAGAGATAATCTATTCCTTAAAATTTATTTGTCATCGTGATAAAAATGAAGTCGGATATTTTTCGACTAAAATCAAATCATAATCGGTACTATTTACACCTATTCTTTTATAAATTAATGAAAGAAACTTTTGATATCGGACATTAAATGGATACATAGCATTGTGTTTGGGGTGAACAACTATAATGAATAGTATTTCCATCATGTATAATTTCACCATTCCAATAAATTGAAACTCCAACTTTTGATTCAAAAGACATTCTTTGTGATTGAATTTTTTTTTTTTAAAAAGGATATAGTTGTTGAAAATGTCATGTTTGAGTATCTTTCAAGAGAGGTCGGGGATAAAATAACACAAAAATGTATGATGTAATAATTTTTCACGTTTTTATGATACGTCAAATTTGTATGAGAAAGACTGCAAAAACTGTAAATTAAAGTGCATTTTTTTTACACTTTACAAAGTGTAAAAGAAATTTACATTTTATAAAGTGTAAAGTTTTTTTTATACTTTATGATGCGTCAAATTAATATAATTGTAAAAAAAGATTGCAAAAACTATAAAGTGTAAACATTTTTTACACTTTACAAGTGTAAAAAAAAAAAAACTTACACTTTATAAAGTATAAGAATTTTTCACTTTATAAAGTGTCAAAAAATAATTACACTTTACAGCTGACGATTATTTTTAACGGCTTCATTGTAAAAGTTTTATAAAATGTAAAATTTTTTTACACTACATTTATTTTGATTCTCTTTTAAATTTATGACCTATTTAAATCACTTTAATATATTTATGACTCAAATACATTGACTATTCTAGAAAGAGAGCTCTTTTTTCCAATTTTGGATATCATCTAGGGTTGAACATGGATTGCATGATTTCAGTGTCAAGAGATATTTTGTCAATTGGAGATGCACATGTAAAATTATTTATCCGAAAAACAATACAGACAATTAAAGCTAAGACTCTAAAATATATAGACAACTTGGAGCACAATAATGTGCTTTTTTGTATTGTTCAGAATCCAACTCTTTGTAAGTGTGTAAAGATTACTATTTCTAGGTAACAAAGGCAATACATCTAACAATATCAAAATTCTACTTGAGCCCTAACGTACTATATCTAATAGAAAAATTTCACTTGAAAATATGTTACGTATTTCTCTGTAATTTTTAGGATCTCGTACAAATATATCTAACATACCTATCCTTTTGTAATATCTTTGGAACATGAGTTCTTTACTAACTTCGAACCATGAGCTCCCCTCATTTTCTTTGATAAAAACCATTTGGTGATCCCGAGCCAAGCTTTAGATAGCCAAATAATTATATCTTCCAATCTGTAACTTGAACAAAATAACTTATACGAACGTTATCTTCGATATGTGCCCATTCTGAGTGTTGCCATATGTATAAATTATTTTTCCCTAGTACAGGTAATCCCTCAGATATTAGGTGTATTTACGCATCTTTTCATGTTATGCTTATTCAAACCTTTTTTTGCTTTGATTAATTTGGTAAGTAACATACCTAACTTGTGTTGGTTCTGATATAATTGACTAATTTAGGCTATATCTACGAATGTAAGTGATTTTGGAAAATTTGCCTAAAAATGAAAGAAATTGCCTAAGAATGGAGAAAATGTAGAGTCACCGCCCATCACGATAAGATCTAGTGTGTTGGAAGATACGACAAGGTGTAAAAGTTAAAAAAACCTTAGAGATTTTGGCTTAGTCCTGAGACAAGAAGTCATTGGTATGTGAAGCTCAATGTGGTAAAATCCATGGAGATGTAGCATGCCATGGTGGAACAAAGATCAATCAAGAATTTCACTAAGTCCAAAAATTTGTCCAAGGCCATGACCAAGGTGATACGATTTCAATTGGGATGTGGAATTCAATCAATATAAAAGTAAGATAGATGAGAAATAGGGGATGAGAAGTGAAGAAAGAAGGGTTCAATTGAATCAATGATTAAACCAAGGAAGAAGAGGAATTTGAATTAAAAAAGAAACAAGTCTATTGAATCCACAAATGAACAATCTCAAGTGAATTAATAACGAAAATGCACCCATGGCTAACATAGATTTAACTACATTAAACTAGACTAACCTAAAGGGAATCCACCCTCTTCAAATAGTTTCTTTATTCAATATTTAAAATCTACCTAAAGAAAAATGGCCAAGGCATCTATTTATAGGATGCCTATTACAAGAGTGGTATTTTTATACAAATAACTCAAATGTGGCTTATTCAAACTATTTAAAGTATAGTAAAAAATGGCTAATCTTTTTCCACCGTCCCCTCATCTTGAATCTCTCCTCTTTGGCCTTTCAAACTATCATCCACATGAGGAAGCCCTTTTACTAAAGTCTAATAAGATCCTTCTGAGCTTCTTCTTTTTTTTTTTTAAAAAAATCATCATAACTTGTATAGCTTGGGGTATAGGTATAACATGAATTGTGCTAATCGTGCTCTTATCACAAGGAAAATTCATTGCATGCGGAGCCCAAAGAGGTAAGATTCACCGCTATGCTATCACATCATGATAGGAGAGTAAAAAGAAGTGAATATTGGCTAAGGCACAATATAACATGGCAGTGCACCGTGATGCGCAACGAGATAAGATTCACCATGATAACCAGTGTGGCTTTGTGAAAGGTGGTATGAATATAGGTTTTAGTAGAGGCAAATTTTGATTGGGAAAAGTTGTTGAATAGTTTGTAACGTGAAGAGTCTCTCACATTGGCGGGATAAAGACTTTTTTGAGCCTATTTAAGGCCGAGCCCATGTAGTCTAAAGAATTGAGTGTGTGTATATATATATATATATATATATGACTTGGACTTGGGGCTTAGCCGCAGGTCCAGTCGGATCTCGAATTAAATAAAGATTTAATTTTCATAACGAGTCTTCTGAAAGGACTCCTTAACAAACTCTATGAATATGATGAACTCCTAATGCAGCTGATTCAATTGCATACATATTTTAGGCTTTATTGTATCTTGATAGAGCATTGCGTGTTAATTCCTAAAAGAATATGTAGACAATTACTCTTGAAAGATAGTCATCTTTCACACATCAAAGCATATAATTTCTCTGCAATTTTTGTTTAACAATTTTCAAGAGTAATTTTCTTTATGGAGAAATTATTGTCTGCTATTGAAACTCCGAAGGAGATCATAAATCTTGATCATTTTGATGGTTCAAGTTTCACTCACTGGAAGGACAAGATTATTTTCTTGCTCACTGCATTGAAGATATTCTATGTTCTTGATCCCGAATTGGCTGCACTTCCAGAACCTACCTCGAACGATACTAATGTGATTAAAGTAGAGAGAAAGAAGCGTGAAAAAGATGAACTACTTTATCGAGATCACATTTTGAATACATTGACTGACCACTTGTATGATTTGTACTCAAATTTGAAATCTCCAAAGGAAATCTGGACAATATTGCAAACTACATATGAAAATGAAAAATGAGGTATCGATCAATTCTTGCCTTTAAAATATTTCGAATTTAAGATGGTTGATACAAAGCCTATCATGAATCAGATTCATGAGTTACAAAGTTTCAAAACTGAGAGATCTTGAAGTGAAAATTCCCGATGCACCTCAGATAGGTGCAATTCTCTCGAAAACTTCCTTCTTCATGGAATAGTTATAGAAAGAAAATTCTGCATTCTACTAATAAATTAACTACGAAACTGGACTCACCTTCAAATTGAAAGTGAGACTCGTGTTAGAGATGCTTTAGTTTAAGCCTCTAGTTCCACAGTTAATAATGTTAGTCAGAACAATTCAGGAAACAAAAATAAATCTTGACAAAAAGAGAAAGAATATGAATTGTTATCACTGTGGCAAGAAGGGCCATAAGATTCGAGATTGCAGGTTTAAGAAAGTAGGAATAAACTTTCCTTCAAAGGACTCTGAAAAATCACAAAAGGTAAATGCTGTAGAAAGTTCTTTACAAAGACTGGTTGCTATAATTTCTGTAGAAGAATTGAATATGACTACTATAATCACAAAGAATCAAGATTGTTGGTTCGATTCTGGTGCAAGAATTCATGTCTTTCATAACAAGAATATGTCCAAGACTTACTCAAAAGTGAAAGATCCTGAAAAAGTGTTAATGGACAATTGTTGTAGCTGAAGTTGCAGGAAAGGAACAATTAAAATCAAATTCACATCTGGAAAGAAGTTAACTCTTCTATATGTATTCCATGTTCCAAAAATAAATGAAGAACTTGATTTCTGCTAGTTTACTTTCTAAGAGAGGTTTTAAGATTGTAACCGAGTCTAATCATGTAACTGTGTGATTTTTTTGTAGGAAAATGATATCATTGTGATGACATGTTTAAGTTAAGTGTTAATGTAATAAATAATGCTTCTATTTATATTGTTGAGTCTGATTCTTATTTAGGTGTGCTAGATTAGAATATAAAAAAACAAGCAACAATACAACACATATATAGGGAGGGGAATCAACTAGCAGACTACCTTGCCAACTCAGCTTTCAGTCACACAGGTAAGCACATATATCAGGCATTCAGAGAACTTCCTAGCTCAGCAAGAAGAATAGTCAACAACGATAAATCCCAAATATCATACATAGGGATCAAATCTAAGGAGATCATACATGCAACAATTTGATGAGGAGCAGAATGAGAACGTGTTGTCAGGGATGATAGATACAACCCAAAATAAAAGCAGGCAAGGTTTCTTTTTATAGTTACAACTATAACTGCTATTTACACAAAAATGAACAGAATAGAGTTTTGCTATGCTAGCAAATGGACCTATACAAAAGTGACAAAAAGGGTATAGCCAAAGAAGAGCCCACTTGGAACAAAAACCCTAATTTTCAGAGAGACAAACTACGTTGGAGGTTTGGAATCACCAGGATCTATAGTGTCCGGACCTTCACTGGTAAGAGCACACAAGTTATTCAAAGAAAAGGCAAAAGATGAGGAAGAGATACTAGGCTTGCTTACCTGAAACCAATGATGAAGGATAGATTTGTCTTTCCAATAGTGGAGATGAACAAGATAGTCAAGTTCGTAGCTACAAGATGCCGAACATTAGAAGTGATAGGAAAAAAGGGAGGAAACAAGGACAAATGCACCATAACAATACTTATACATACTCATACATACTCAACTGATGACAAAACTAGACATCCATCTTGGATTGAGGAAGGAGATGACAGAAAAGAAGCAAAAGAAGAAGAAGAGCACTCCACACAATTCTCGCCATTTTTACAGTCTCGGAAAAGGAAAGCACAGTTTAGGGAGCTGATGAGACTACATCAATATAGATTTCTTAGGAAGGGAGGTTTGGGTCGGGGTTACGAGGCAAAAAGTTTAGGCCCTATTTTAGTTTTAGCTATTTATCTTTTTGCATTTTTAGACTCTATGTTTCTTTCTTTTTTCCTTTATTAATAAAACTAGCCTAGTGCTCTTTAATTTAAAAAACATATTTCCAAAAATAGTTAGATTGATTGTAAATTTGAACATGAAGGAAAGTATGAAATATGTATACAAGCAAAAATGACTAAAAAATCTTTTCATAAAGTTAAAAGATTTACAGAGATGTTACATTTGGTGCATTTTGACTTATGTGAACTAAATGGAGAATTAACTAGAAAAGATAAAAGATAATTCATTACATTTATTGATGATTTCTTGAGATTTATACATGTTTATCTCCTTAGAACAAAAGATGAAGCCTTTCAAAGGTTTAAGGAATACAAGTAAGTCGTGAAAAATCAAAAGAATAGGAAAATAAAAATTCTTCGAAGTGATAGAGGAGGAGAATATTTTTCTAGTGAATTTGATTATTTTTGTGAACATCAAGGTGTTATACATCAAACTAGTACTTCCTATACGCCTCAACAAAATGGGTTGGCTGAAAGAAAGAAAAGATCTTTAGTAGATATGGTTAATTCTGTGTTTTTGAACTCCCGTTGTATCGCCTGGTAAAATTATAAAAATACCCCTAAAGGAGAGATGTGCGAATAACGTGTCTTCCCATGCTCAGATGGCAAATTCAAGACCGAATTTGCAATCAACATGAAAAATTAAGTGAAAAAATGGTCTTGGTCAATTTTTAGAGCAACCGGATAAAAAATAGTCTGGGTATGCGACACAGGAGCGACCACGCCTTCGTCGCGGACCCAGACTTATAATTTTTTAAATTTTTTCGACGAGATTGGAAAAACTCATTTGGAAAATTTTTGAAAAAAATACACTACTGTGCGCCTAGTCTGCTACGCGAACTGGGTATTTTGAGGTATAATTTTTTTCTTTTTTTGGTGAGGGGCATTCTAGACTTTTTCAAACCCCTCATAAACGTAAACCATGATTAGTTAAGTCATTTTTAGTCAAAAAGGGGGTTTTTAAACATCATTTTAAAGCCTTGAAACGCATAAACTAGGTTAGAGTTCTTGAAGAAGAAAGAGAAGGAGTGAGGATTTTCGAGGTCAAGATTGAGTCTTTTCTTCAATTCCAGGTATGTAAGGCTACCTAAAGCGTTGGATTATGTTCATCCACGGGCTCCTTCATCTACTTGAGTTAAGATCATGAGTATTAATTGTGTAGTCTAAATCCTGCGAATCTTGAGTCCCAAATTCCTGTACATGATCGAGTTTCGTGAATATAATTGAGTTAATTTATGAGTTGCATCATTATTACCATGAAGTATGAATTTATCTCGAATGCTTGATACCTTAACTCTAAACTTAATATTTTCACTGCTTACTAAATTGGAATTATGAATCTAACCTTCTAACCCAAGTAAGTTGGACCCGAGAAGTATGTTTTCTTGTTTCACATATTGCATGTAATCTTAAGTGTTGAGCATGGATGATATGATATCACTTGACTGTAACTTGTGAGAGTCTTGCGTGATGTGAGTTCGAGCCTTGAGTTGCATTGCATAAATGATGGTCCTAAGTTATTGAGTTGTTGAGTAGTTAAGTTGAGCTATTGAGGACTGAGTTGAGCTTAGGTTAATTTTCATAAAACATTTTAGTCTTTCAAGGAGTATTGAACACCGAGTTGGGTAATTGAGGAGCACTCTAGAACTATGTTGCCCACATAGGATAGTCATACAGTTAACTCTAGTGGATCACGTTCCAATCGATGAACATTTTCTTTAGATCCAAGAGAGAGAAAGAGAGGCAGACGTTGACGTCCTATTGACTGACTGAGTAGGATAGTCGTATAATATGTAAAACGGCTCAAGCTCAAGACTTAGTGCAACATCATTTTATGATGTAGATACAGGAGATAGAGGACTTCAGCAGGTGCACCATTGAGGTTTAGAGTTCCCAAGTTCCAGAATTGGTGAGCCTTCCATGCTATCCGAAGGAGCCTTTATTTTATTTCATTAGTTACTTCTGTTCTCTTTCAGTTGGGTAGCCATCACTTGTTATAGTACCATCTGGACGTTTAGAGTAGAGGCTTCATAGACCTTGAGTAGAGTATTATTGAGTATTTCAATTTTTAGACTTAATCTATTTTGGAGACTATTTGTGAGATCATTATCTTTCCTTTAATGCTTTTATTGAGTATTCCTTCGCTATTAAGTAAGATGGGATGATGAGGCCAGATGGTTCTCTTGGGGAATCAGCGATGGTTCTTCAAGTGTTGGCCACGCTAAGGATACCCTCTCGGAGCGTGACAAAGTTGGTATTAGAGCACAGAGTTCAAGTGTTTTAGGGAGTCTATGAAGCCGTGTCTAGTAGAGTCTGGTTTATGGGTGTTGTGTGCACCACACTTTATAAGCAGGAAGCTATAGGAAATTAGGAATAGTTACACTTCTTTTTTATTTTGAGTTCATGTGATAGAGTTTAACTCTATAAAATTCTTTTCTAATTCGTGCGCTACGCGTTTGCAGATCATGCCTCCTAAGCGTACAACTTCCCAACAAGATGCCCGAGCCTCAAACACTGAGAACCCTCCACCAGAGATCCCTATTCAGATGAGGATGAGAGGATGGGGTCATCCTGCTAGGAACATTGGAGTCCAAAAGGCACTTCCTGTTCAGTCAGCCTCCACTTTAGAGGAGCCATTACGATGCTCACCCAGTTAGTGGCCTCCTTGAGTAGCAGCAAAGGTCCCTTATCCTAGCTCTAGCTCTCAAGAGCCCACTGTTGCAACTAGGCTTTGAGACTTTTTGAGGATGAAATCGCCGGTCTACATAGGGTCAAAAGTTGAGGAGGACCCAAAGAACTTCATTGGTGAGATGTGCAAGGTCCTAAAGGATATGCATGCGACTAAGGTTGAAGGCGTTGAACTTGCCTCCTATCAGCTTAAGGATGTGGCAAATGTTTGGTATAACCAATGGGAAGATAGTCGGGGTGAGGATGCTGAGCCTGCTGAGTGGAGTGAGTTTGAAAGTGTTTTCCTCGACCACTTCTTTCCCCAAGAGTTGAGGGTGGTAAATATTAAAGAGTTCATGAACCTAAAGCAAGATGGAATGATCGTCAAAGAGTACAACCTCAAGTTTATTAAGCTGTCCAAGTATGCTCCAGATATGATCCAGGACATGAGGGCAAGGATGAGAAAATTCATGTTGGGGTGGGTAAACAGGTGAAGAGGGAGTGCAAGGCAGCATTACTGATCCCGGGTATGGACATCTCTAGAATCATGGTATATGCCCAACAAACTGAGGAGGATAAGAAAAAAGAAAGAGAAGAGCATTTGAGTAAGAAAGCCAAGTTGATAGGCACGAGCCTAGCCAGCATAAGCAGGATAAGGGGGATAGATCTTACTTTTAGAAGAGGCATTCAGTGTATGCCTCATCATCAGCCAGTGCACCGACTCCGAATATTAGGTATGATCAAAGATCCCCAGGTTAGTCGAACTTTAGGGCACAGGGTTCGCAGGCCAGTATGACCCTTGGCTCAAGAGAGAAACCCTTTTCTGGAAAATGTGGCAGGATGCATTTGCGAGAGTGCAAGGATGGAGGAAATGGTTTCTACAAGTATGGTTAGACTTCCTAAAAGAATATCCACTTTAGGGCAAGAAGGCACAATCTTCTACTACAATTCCACTACCCAAGGGTAACCAGAAAGGTGCTATACCGGGAATAAGCGAAGGAACAAACCGTCTTTATGCAATAAGGAACCAACAGGACCAAGAGATTGCACTAGATGTCGTGATAGGTATGCTTCGAGTCTTTACCTTCGCTTGTTATGCTTTACTTGATCCATGGGCAACAATATCTTTTGTGACACCATATGCTGCTAGAAAATTTGAGATTTCTCGTGAGTGTTTACTTGAGCCTTTCCTGTTTCTACTCTTGTTGGTGAGTCTATCATAGTCAAGAGAGTCTATAGGGATTGCGTAGTGTCTATCTACCATAGAGATACTCTAGCTGATTTGATTGAGTTAGAGATGATTGACTTTGATGTGATCCTTGGTATGGACTGACTTTACTCCTGCTATGCTCTGTTGACTGTAGAACCCAAACTGTCAAATTTCAGTTTCCAAGTGAGCCTATTATAGAATGGAGGGGAGATTCAGTTGCGTAGAGATAGAAAGTTAATCTCTAAAGGGTGCATCTACCATCTCATACAAGTCAAGTTTGATGATGTTGAGCCTCCTATTCTTGAGTCAGTCCTGATTGTGAGTGAGTTTCTAGAGATATTTCCTAAGGATCTACATGGAGTCCCTCCTGAAAGAGAGATCCACTTTGGGATTGATATTATTCTCGATACCAAGACTATCTCAATCCACCGTATAAGATGTCCCCCGCCAAGTTGAAAGTGAAACAATCCCAAAAAGTGCTCGAAAATGTGCCTTGGAAGTACCCGAAATTGTAACTTCTATATATCTCAAAATCCATGCGTGATATCGAAAACCTGACTTTATATTCTTGATCAAGGGGTCAAATTAAGTAAGAAATGGGTCTAACACCAATTTTAGAGCAACCGTAGAAAAATTCAAAATTTTAAAGTGGAAAATTTCAAAATGCTATGTGCATTACTGGCGCGATGTGCTAGTGTACATTTGGTGCCAGTTTTGTTCAAGTTCGGTCCAAGACTTTTGGGTCTTGGGCCTAAGTCCTCCCATAGTGAAAATACCTATACTTAGCCTTATTTCACCCTCATATCATTCATGACATTCTCAAATACTCTCTCAAACACTTAAGATAATATTTCATCTCCAAATTTCAAGTTCCAAAACTCATCCAGATTCTAAGGTTATTCAAGCTTCAAGTCTCCATCTCCAATCTTCATCAAGCTATTCTCCAAAGTCAAGGTATGTGAGTTTCTTTTATGGGTTCCTTTCACCCATGGTACCCAAGCTTTATTTTACTTAAAATTGCATGATTGAAAGTTGATTTACTCATGAGTCTTACTTATTATGAATTTCACTGCACATCATATTCGGGTTTCATGAAAATATGGTTGTTTGAGCATGATTGAGCTATGAATGTAAGATCTATTGTGAGATTTGGTGAAGGGTTTTGATGTATGTTGCTTGAGGGTATTACCAAGTCTCAACTGATGGTTTTACAATGATTTTTCTAGCATTGTTTCACTCTTGAATTGCATGATTTTATACTAGCACTACACACCCACCAAGTGTTTGATAAAATATCCGGTTTAGGGTTCTTGAGTTATTGTTGGTCTATTGCATGGCTTATGAGTCAAGTGGCTTATGGTGATGAAAGGAATGTATATATTTGTGTTTTAATCATGTAAGCCACTTGACTTATAAGCCATTCATGAAATTGTTGGGCTCTTATGTTGTTATGTTCTTGGGAATTGTTGATGAGTTATTGAGTCCTTATGCTAAGGTTTATGCTCTTGTAAATTGTGAAGCCTACTAGAAGGGGTTATGAACTATGTTATATTCTTTACCCTCTAGTACAAGGCCATTTTCTACATGTAGGGGTTATGAACTATATTATATACCTTACCCTTATGTACGAATCAATGCTATTCACTTACTCATATCTACATGAAAGGGTTATGAACTATGTTGTACTCCTTACCCTCATATATAATTTGAGGTTATGCAAGGTACCCATATGAAGGGGTTATGAACTATGTGGTACGCCTTACCCTCGTATGCAACGTAAAGTTATGTATTATCTCATAGACACATGTAGGGGTTATGACCTATGCTACTTTCTACCCTCATGTGCAATTCACCATCTCATGTTTATGTGTAGGGGTTATGAACTATGCTATCTCTTACCCTCATGTACTACCCATTACCTACTAGAAGGGGTCATACCCTCTAGTACAAGGTATTTGGATGATCTAATCATGTCACTTTATTTTGTTAAACAAATTATGCAAGTATGACTATTTTCAAGCATGTTTTACTTCAAACATCATGCATGCATTCCATATTGCTATATGTTTAGTTACTATCTAATTATGCATTTCGATTATGTGCCTATCTCTTATTGCATCTCACATACTTAGTATATTTAAACGTACTAACGTATACTCTATGCCTACATGATATCACCATGTAGGAACCGGAGTCCCCTATTGATTCTCCTCCACATGGCTAGACGAATTGTTCAAGATAGCTTTTGGTGAGTCCTCATATCCAGGCACAATATCTATCCTCTCTCATACTTATGCTTAGGTTATATCTTGTATATTTGGATTACCTATTTTCATTGCTATGAGGGTGAGCCCAGTTGCTTGTCTTGGCCCAAGTTCTATGTTTAGAGGTATTGTTGGACAAGTATGTAATGATGCTATAAGTTTGAATCTCTTGATGTTTTATGTAGTGAAGGTTTCCCCTTAGACCCTATGCCCTTATTTCTACTCTTTTATTGTTGTTTAATTGCTTTCGCGACCAAGGATGCGCATGATATCTTAAAAGGCTTGCTTGGGGGGTTCTTTCGGGGTCCCCATGCGTCATGTCATATCTAGGCCCTAATTTGGGTCGTGACAGAAAGAGAAGTTGAGGGACTTGTTAGAGAAGGGCTTTATCAGGCCAAATATTTCTCCTTGGGGTGCTCCCATCCTATTCGTACGAAAGAAAGATAGGTCTCTCAGAATGCATATTGACTACAGGCAACTGAATAAGGTCACGATAAAGAATAAATATCCTCTCCCCAGGATAGATGATCTGTTTGACCAGCTTCAGGGTGCCTCTTGCTTTTCGAAGATAAACCTCAGATTTGGCTACCATCAGTTGATAGTGAGGGAATGCGACATTCCAAAGATAGTCTTTAGGACTAGATATGTCCACCTTGAGTTCTTAGTCATGTCCTTTAATTTGGGTTAACGAATGCACCTACAACCTTCATGGAGATGAATAGAGTGTTCAAACCATATCTTCATATGTTTGTAACTATGTTCATAAATGACATTTTGGTGTATTCGAAAGATGAGGAGGAGCATGCCAATGACCTCAGAGTTGTCTTTCAGAAACTCAAGGACCATGAGTTGTATGCAAAGTTCTTGAAATGTGAGTTTTGGCTCAAGTCAGTGGCTTTCCTAGGCCACATTATTTGGGGTGGCAATATTCGAGTAGATGCCTAAAAGATCAAAGTAGTTAAAAACTGGCCCAGACCGACCAGTCCAATTGACATAAGAAGTTTCATGGGGTTGCAGGCTACTACTCCAAATTTGTTAACGGATTTTCTTCTCTATCGGCACCATTGACCAAGTTGACTCAGAAAAAGGTCAAGTTTCAGTGGTCTGAGAAATGTGAGAAGAGCTTCCAAGAGTTGAAGACTAGGTTGACTACTGCACTCGTTTTAACTTTGCTTGATGTGATGAAGGACTTTGTTAACATATTGTGTTGCGTCAAGAGTTGGATTGGGTTGTGTATTGATGCAGAGAGGGAAGATGATATCCTATGCTTCAAGACAACTTAAGATTCATGAGAGGAATTATTCGACCCATGATCTTGAGTTGGCGGCGGTGGTGTTTGCACTAAACATTTAGCACCACTACTTATATGGAGTGCATCTGGATGTGTTCACTGACCACAAGAGCTTGAAGTATGTCTTCAGTGAGAAAGAGCTCAACCTGCGACAGAGGAGATAGTTGGAGTTTCTCAAGGATTATGACATACGCATTCTCTACCGCCCAGGTAAAGCTAACACTATTGTTGATGCTCTTAACAGGTTGTCAATGGTAGCACAACCCATGTGGAGGAAGGAAAGAAAGAGTTAGTGAAGGAAGTGCATAGATTGGCTCGATTGAGAGTTCAACTAAAGAGAATGACAAAGAAGGAGTAAATGTTCAAAGTGGGTCTGCATCATCTCTAGTGGTAGAGGTAAATGAGAAGCAAGATCGAGATCCTATCATACTCCAATGAAAGGAGGCTATCTACAAACAAAAAGTGATAGTCCTCTCCAAAAGGGGAGATAGAGGTTAGAGATACCAGAGTAGGTTATATGTTCCTAATGTTGATGGTGTTTGAGAGAGAATCATGGCTGAAGCTCACAGCTCCAGATATTCCATTCATCCTAGCTCTTCCAAGATATACCACTATTTTAGGGAAGTTTATTGGTGGAGTGAAATGAAGAGAGATATCGCTGAGTTTGCTTCTAAGTGTCTGAATTGTCAACAAGTCAAAGTTGAGCATCAAAGGCCATGTGGGTTGGCTCAGAACTTTGAGATTTCTGAATGGAAGTGGGAGATGATCAACATGGACGTCATTACCGGTCTACCGAGGTCTCAAAAGCAACGTGATTGAATATGGATGATTGTGCACAGGATGAGCAAATCAACCCACTTCTTGGCAGTCAAGACAACTAATATTGCAGAGGACTATGCCAAGTTATACATCTAAGAGATTGTGAGGTTGCATGGGGTTCCTTGTCTGTCATCTCTAACAGAGGATCTAAATTCACCTCTCAATTTTGGAGATCTTTCCGGAAGGGATTGGGCATAAAGGTAAATCTAAGTATAACCTTTCAACCACAGACAGATGGCTAGGCAGAGTGTACTATTCAGATATTAGAAGATATGATGAGAGCCTGTTTCCTTAACTTCAAAGGAAATTAGGATGACCATCTCCATTAATTGAATTTGCATATAACAATAGTTACCATGCAAGCATTCAAATGGCCCTCTATGAAGTTTTGTATATAAAGAGATGTAGATCACCTATTGGATGGTTTGAGGTTGGAGAAATTGAGTTGATTAGACCTGATCTTGTCCACCAATGATCTTGTCCATATATCAATGGAGAAGGCAAAGGTCATTAAAGAGAGGTTGAAAACCGCACAGTCGCCAAAAGGCTTACACCCATATGAGGAGAAGAGACTTAGAGTTTGAGATGAGTGATTCAGTGTACTTGAAGGTGTCACCCATGAAGGGTGTCATGAGGTTTGGGAAGAAGGGGAGATTGAGTCCTTGCTATATTGTCCCTTACCAGATTGTGAAGAGAATTGGTAAGGTTGCGTATGAGTTAGAGCTTCCTTTTGAGTTAGATGCAATTAATATGGTGTTCCACGTCTCGATATTAAAGAAGTGCTTAGGAGATCCTACCCTGGTGATCCCCATTGAGATCATTAGAAGGATAGTTTGTCCTACGAAGAGATTTCGTTCGAATCCTTGATCGTCAGGTTCGCAAGTTGAGAACCAAAGAGATTGCCTTAGTCAAAGTCCTATGGAGGAATCAATTTGTTTAGGAAGCCATGTGGGAAGCTAAGGAACATATGGGATCCAAATATCCACATCTGTTCGTGCCTGATGATGAGAGTGTTGGAGGTAATATTCTTATTCTTGACTTAGTTGATGTTTCTATTCTTGAGTTGACGTGTCTGCTCTTGAGTCTGAGTAGAGTCTATTGATATCAATGAGGAGTAGGGAGTTTGAGTTCTGGAGTGAGTATTGAGATTAGTCCTAAGTCTATTCACACCTTTACTCATCGTTCGAGGATGAATGATTTGTCACGCCCCGAGCCTACACCCTGGACGTGGTCGACACTCGGAAACCATTTCTGATCCCAAGCGAACCACTTGGCCTGGCTACTTACTCTGCGGAAGACTTATCAATAGTGGAAAAGGCTCTTAAATCATCAAACTAACTTATGAATAAACTGCATAACTGAATGAAAAGTCATAAATACTATATGAATAGACTATAAACTGAAATGCCAATACATGGTCTATGGAACCTCCACTACCAATGTGTGAAAGGACTACTGAGACAGACCCCAAGTAGCCAGAATTGAATATAAATACTGAAATATAGTAGCATGGACATAGGAGTCTCGGACTGAGAAGAGGCCTCATCAATAACTGATAGCTGTAAGGGTCTTAACGAAGCGACTGCTGAGGACCTCTGTCACCTGCGTCTGTATCATAAAATGATGCAAGTCCTAAGGACGTTAGTACGTAGAATGTACGTATGTAAGATGGCCAAAACATTTAAATCAGGATATCATAATATATCTCAAAAGACATAATCATTATCCATAAATGAAATAACAATAATCATAAGACTGGTATACTGAAAATAAAATGCTGAAAATTTATAAGAAAAACTTTATTTCTTAGCTTAGGGAGTTTCTCTAATCGACAACCACCACTATGAGCTTCGTGGTGATACAATGTCTTGCCTACGCTACTAGAGCCGTCCCGTACTTTACCGGGTAGGGGATGAATAACTAGGGAAGTGGATCCATCCCAAAATTGGCCATCGCAGTGGCTAATGAGGAAGATACTGTAGTACAATCCAATCCTATGCTGGCTATATAGTTTATGAGTTTGAGTAATTCATTTTACTCTCACCCATATCGGTACTCAATACTATTCCCAAAATACTTTATATAGGTCATACTTAATAGATGATAAATTCTTGAAATTGGCTTTCTTGGGAACTTAGCCCAACTTATTAGTTAGCTTCCTCAACTGAAATCTTTAACATTGCTAAACTAGTACCTTTCATGTATTTTCAAATATACTAGATTTTTAAACTAAAGTACCAAGACCCTTTAAGAAAATCATTCTTCAACATATCATATACTCAGCTAAAATACAAGAATGATTCAAGAAAAGCATTCCTTAACTTGTTTCAAACTAATATTTTCTTTTTCTGAGATAGTATCAAGACTTTTCAAGAACTCAATACTGATAATTCTTGTTCAAGAGTAAACATAAACTTGATAACAATTTCTTTAAAATGGATGATATAGAAACCAAAGATAATAATATTCATCAAGAATCTATGGAATTTGTCATGAAAATTAACATACTCACAAAATTTATAGGAAATTTAGTCTCAATTTAGACTTGAAGATTCATGGGTGAAAATTAGTTTCAATCTCTAAAAGTATTAGCAAAATAATTACTTTTGGGTGGCCTTACATACCTTGAAATGACTTCTTGAAAGAGTGGTAGAATAATCTTGAATGCCCTAGTGTTCTTGAATTCTATGCTTGAAGTGCTGGAAATGGTTTCTTGCTTTAAACGTATGAATGTGAAGAAGAAATACGCTTTTGAACTTTGATAGACTTAAAAACTAATTTAGTTTAGGATATAGGGTGTGGAAAGATCATAAATACCCTTTCCTATTGAAAGAACAAAACTGCCTCGACGTTACACTAGTGCGCGATTTAGGATATGGGGTGTGAAAAAGGTCGTAAATACCCTTTCCTATTAAAAGAATAAAACTGCCCCGAAGTTACACTAGTGCGCGACGCGCACTAGTGTTAATTTCAACTTTTTCGCAAATTTTCACTTTTTATCAAATTTCTTGAAAATGACCAAGTGTGGATCTGCGTTCTCTCCACGTCGCAGAGTAGACGCGAAAACCTCACAGTTTCTGAATTTTTTGGGAAAAATAATTCGCATTTTTTCAAGTTTTTGTTGAGTCGAGACCATTTTCCAACTTGATTTTTTGCACTGATCGCAAATCTGATCTCGAATTTTCAAATGGAGCAAGGGAAGACACGTTACGCGTAAGGTCAATTCTAGGGGTATTATCATCATTTCACGAGGTGTTACATGATCCCAAGAGGGATATAATGTAACACCCGGTAAAATTATCAAAATACCCTTAGAGGAGAGACGTGCGCATAATGCGTCTTTCCATGCTCAGATGGAAGATCCGAGACTGAATTTGCAATAAGCATGAAAAATTGAGTGGAGAAATGATCTCGATCGATTTTTAGAGCAATCGAATTGAAAATATTTTTGATCCAAAAGCCAAAAAAGTATGGGTATTGTGACACAGGCGCGATGCACCTTGGTTGTAGACCCAACCTTATAGTTTTTCTAATTTTTTCGACGGGATTGGAAAAACTCATTTGGAAATTAAAAAAAAAACTACTGAGCGCCCAGTTCGCGACGCGGACTGGGTATTCTGAGGTGTAAATTTTTTTCTTTTTTTAGTGACGGGCATTCCATACTTTTTCCAACCTCTCATAAACATAAATCATTAATAATTAAGTTATTTTTAGTCTAAAAAGGGCTTTCTAAACATCATTCTAAAGCCTCCAAACGCACAAACTAGGTTAGAGTTCTTGAAGAAGAAAGAGAAGGAGCAAGGATTTTTGGGGTCAAGATTGAATCTTTTCTTCAATTCTGGGTATGTAAGACTACCTAAAGCGTTAGATTATGATCATTCATGTGCCCCTTTGTCTACTTGAGTTAAGATCATGAGTATTAATTGCGTAGTCTAAATCCTGTGAATCTTGAGTCCCAAATTCCTATACATGTTCGAGTTTCATGAATATAATTGAGTTAATTTATGAGTTGCATCATTATTACCATGAAATATGAATATATTTCAAATGCTTGATACTCTAACCCTAAACTTAGTATTTTTATTGCTTACTAAATTGAAATTATTAATTAACCTTCTAACCCAAGTATGTTGGACCTGAGAAGTATGTTTCTTTGTTTCATAAATGCATGTAATCTTAAGTGTTGATCATGGATGATATGATGTCACTTGAACGTAATGTGGGAGTGTTGCATGATGTGAGTTCGAGCCTTGAGTTGCATTGCTTGAGTGATGGTCCTAAGTTATTGAGTTCTTGAGTAATTGAGTTGAGTTATTGAGAACTAAGTTGAACTTGAGTTAATTTTCATAAAAAACTTTAGTATTTAAAGGAGTATTGAGTACCAAGTTGGGTGATGGAGGAGGATACTGGATATACATCGCCCGCGTAGGATAGTCGTACAGTTAACTCTGACGGCTCACGTCCCAATAGATGAACATTTTCTTTGGATCCAAGAGAGAGTGGTAGAGGTTGACGTCCTATTTCTTGAACAATTTAGGATGGATATGGCAATGATATTTCTTCCTTGTATATCACCAAAGCTCATCGTGGAGGGGAGAGTTATATCGGTTAGAGAAACTTTCAAGCAACACGTGAGTTAACCTATCATGATTTTCGAACTAAGTTGTATTATATATTGAGTCTACTTCTAAAGCATGACTTTAGACTTTAACTTGCATCAAATTTCTTGGTTGAGTTATGAGATGAGGAGTTGAGTCCTGAGTCGAGTCAGTTGATTGAGTTTAGGCCTTATTTGTTTCTTGAGCCATTTTACATACCGTACATTCCACATATTGATGCCATTCAATGCTGCATTATTTTATGATGCAAATACTGTTGGGAAAATGATTTGGTATCTCAAAAGAAAGTATTCATATTAAGCATCTACATTCATTCTATGACCATCATTCAAAAGAATTTTATTTTCTAATTGACTTGACCCTTAATTAGCCATTTTATAGTTCTTAATATTCATAATGTTTGAACCATTACATATCTTATTCATTTATCTTAATATTTTTAATTATATTTTTTCTATTAATTTCTCAATTAAAAGGAGCCATTATGGCTATAAATACCGTTGGTTGGCTGATGTTAAAGCCAACAATTTGTTGTTAATTCTCTAATATATATAGTCCCAACTCCTTTTATTTTGGTGATATAGAAAAGAACAAAAAGTTAATTATTCATATTCTATTGGTGTGCTGGGTTTTCTTCTTTAATCTTTGTTAGATTCTGGTTCCTAGTTTTTATCAGAAGAGCTTATTGAATCCTGGGGATACACCCATACTGGGTGAAATATTCTTAAGGACAGTGTCTTTTGACATGTCTCAAGCTATGTGAATTTTGCACAAGTGTTCATGATGATGATCGTGATGAAGTGCTCGTGTTCATGATGATGTTGGTGGTCGTGATGAAGAAGTATTTTCCATAAGATTTCCAACAGTCTTAAGGATATTTAAACAATGACCTTATGAATAAATAATTACAAATATGTTAATGCTACTCCACTCATTCTTCTAATTCCATTATAAGTATAAGGTTATTCCTCCATTTTGTTTTCAAAGAAGGTCAACGTATGTGCTCAAAATTCTTGATATCCTTTGTTGTCCATTAACTTGTTTAGTGCTGGAATTGATTTGATTACTTGGATGAAATGGTTGAATAATGACCTATTTTATAAATGTGTTATATGTGTTTTCAAGGAAAAAAAAAACTTTGCAGATGGAAAACATAATCAATTGATTATATGAGGAAAAAATGTTATTAATTATTGCCTTAGTATTGATTATTATGAAGATAATTTTTATTGTGTTGTTTCTTTTTTGGCTATGAGTTAGTAATTAATAAGGGAGAACTGGAGATATTTATCGGTAGACATTTCGATTGCCATATTTCTATTCATTGTCTTCAAAATTCTTTATAAGAAATTTGTAGATATAACGTTTGTGTTCAAATGAATGTTGATCATGATGCTGAGGACAATTACCAAATTTTATCTTTTACTAAATGAAAGTTTTGTGATGTTGAAATGCTAATAAGGCATATAAGCATGTCATCATAATCACGTATTTTTTGTGTGACAAGTTAAGCCAATATAAGAAGATTCGGAGAAATGAGAATCCCGTTAAGAACATTAAGTTTGTGCTAGTGGATGGTATAAATTATTGTGATCTCTTCTCAAATGAATCTTGTGGTTGATACGTGGAATTGAAAGACTGGGAGTTGGACTTTGATATTATTGAACATATTTTGTGAACCAATATTATTTGTGTTCTACATCCAAATGTGAGAAGAATAATAATTTATATATGTTGTTGATTCTAGAACTATTTAATTTCTTAGAATGAAAGATTCTTCTTAAATTTCCACATATATTGGCATAATATGAGGTGATACATGATATAAATGTAGTGCAAGTGAATTCTTGTGAAATTTGTGAGAAAAAATTGAATGAATCTTTTATTTGAGTTTGATAGTGAGTTGACAAATATTGTGTTAGAACCCGTAAGTTAGAACCCATAAGTCCTTAATTGGTTCAATTTGGTAAAGTTTGGGACCAAGTGTATATTTCTTCAAAAGGGTAGTCTTTAAGATTAAATTTTTAGTGGGGTCATATGTGTGGCTCTTTTTGATTGGTGCAAGTGGAAAAAAATTGGTGCCTATATATTTGTATATGTCTCTCTTGTGCAAGATATATTCCCATACTTAAAAAAAAATTATTTTTTCAATTTTTCGATTATTTGACTCTTCAAGCTTGGTATATTAAGTTCCCTAAGTGGCGTGGAGGCGTTAGTGGTCAAGGAAATTCTTAGTTTGATGGCTATGAAGATTTGGGTCTAGTAAGGGGCTTGAAAGGTATGTAAATTTCTAGTTTCATTTATGTAAATTAAAGCTTGTGGGTGTGTTAGGGGTGTGTTTTGACTCCCCCTTGGTAATTTTTGATATTGATAAATGAGACCCACATCGGAATAAAATGACCTTCTATGAGAATTTTGACCTCACAAATGAGTCCGGAACGTCGTTTCCGATCATATTTCATATATGGATTATAGTTTTTCAACTTTTGATGAGGTCGGAGTATCAAATGTAATTCCGGAAGTTGCTGAAAATATTTAAACGGGCATAAACATGTCCCAACCAAATCCTGCCACGTGGCAGGAATGTCCCTTAAATCTGCAAATTTGCAGAAAATGGGCAGAATCATTCCAGTTTTTCCCCAAATTTCAAACTTCCATTTCTCCCTCAATTTTGATTCAATTTGGGTGATTCAAAAGGCTAAATTGTATAATGTTCTGAGAAGAACAACTTGGGAGCTTCAGAATTTGTGTTTGTTGCTCTTTTGAGGTAAAACTTTCAGATTCACTGTTGCGTTTTAATATTTTTCTGAAAATTTTAACATGTGATTTCTTTCGCATAATAGCTCCGATTTCTAAATGGTCTTCGCCAATAAATTTCTTATTACTTAGGGAATATTTTCATGTATAAACTTTCAGATTTCGATAGTATTTTTCGGTGATGAAATTTCTGGACGATTTTACCCTTTTCGCCGAATTAATCGATTTCGGTGTTTTTAGATTTATTATATAATTATGATGTCATATTGGAGTAGATTGTGGTGAAAAGTTATCAATATATGCATATGTTGTTAAGTTGGGTAAATAGAAACAAAAGAAA
>JAABOM020110170.1:0-24419 GCA_011800125.2 Solanum clarkiae | reverse complement strand
TGCCAAATGCTTTTCAAAAATTGATTTGAGATTAAGTTATCACCAAGTGAGGGTAAAGGAGAAAGATATACCTAAGACTACTTTCAGAACATGCTATGGTCACTTTGAATTTCTCGTTATGTCATTTGGGCTAACGAATGCACCAATAGTTTTTATGAATTTGATGAAAAAGGTATTTAAGTCATTCTTGGATATGTTCGTGATAGTATTTATAGATGACATTTTGGTATATTCATGATCAGAATAAGACCATATAAATCACTTATTACAGGTGCTACAAATTTTTCGTGATCGACAGTTGTATGCCAAGTTTTCTAAATGTGAATTTTTGCTAAAACCAGTGGTATTTTCGCGTCATATTGTATCCGATGAGGGAATAAGGGTTGATTCACAAAACATAGAGGCTATGAAAGATTGTCCATGACCAACAACACCCACGGAAGTTTGGAGCTTCCTAGTTTTGGAAAGATATTATAGAAGGTTTGTTGAAAGTTTTTCTTCTATTTCCGCACCACTAACAAGGTTGACACATAAGGAAACCAAGTTCCAATGGAATGATGCGTATGAAAGGCACTTCCAGGAGATGAAAAATAAGCTAACTTCTACACCTGTGCTAGTACTTCCAGAAGGAACCGAGGGGTATGCAGTATGTCGCGATGCTTCAGGAGTTGGCTTATGGTATGTACTGACACAACATGGTAGGGTAATTGCTTATGCATCTAGACAATTATGACCACATGAGAAAAACTACCTAACTCGTGATCTTGAGCTAGCAGTGGTTGTGTTTGCTTCGAAAATATGGCGTCACTATTTCTACGGGGTTCACGTTGACATATATACTAACCATAAAAGTTTACAATACATCTTTAAGCAGAAAGACCTAAATTTAAGACAGTGAAAATGGCTGGAGCTAATAAAGGATTATGACATTGATATACTATGCCACCCAGGAAAAGAGAATGTAGTAGTTGATGCCCTGAGTCGTAAGGCAATCATGAATACTAGTGACCATGCCATGGTAAGTCAAGGAGTGGCTAAGATCTACGACAACTAGCTAATTTGGGAGTTCTCCTTCTTGAAACTGCAAAGGAAAGGGTTGTTGTGAATAATGCTGCGAAGTCTTCATTAGTAATGGAGGTGAAAGAAAAACTGTTCGAGGATCCTGTTCTATGATATCTTAAGGAAAAGGTGAGTCAGGGAATGATAAAGGGCTTTGACCTTACATAAAATGGAGTACTTTACTGCCAAAATAGATTATGTGTGCCTGATATTAATGGATTAAGAAGGAGGGTAATGGAAGAAGCCTATCATTCCCGATATTCTATCCACCCAGGATCAACTAAGATGTATCATGACCTGAAGGAAATGTTTTGGTGGGGAGGCATGAAAAAGGACCTTGCAGAATTTGTTGCTCCAAGTCCAAATTGCTAACAAATGAAAGTAAAACACCAAAACCCAAGAGGCTATATGCAGTGTATAGAGCTTCCAACATGGAAGTGGGATATGATCAATATTGATTTCGTTACTGGTTTGCCTCTCTCATTTCAGAAGTTCGACTCTATATGGGTAATAGTTGACAGACTCACAAAGTCAGCACACTTCTTGCCAGTCAGGAGTGATTATATAACTGAAGAGTATGCGAAGATATACCTCAAAGAGATAGCCAGGATACATGGAGTCTCAATCTCCATTATATCTAACCAAGGAGCTCAACTCACTGCAAAGTTTTGGAAGTCCTTCCAAAAGAGTTTAGGTACAAAAGTAACTTTGAGTACAACTTTCTACCCTCAAACAGATGGTCAAGCAGAACGCACCATTCAGACACTTAAAGATATGTTGTGAGCTTGTGAATTAGACTTTAAAGGTAGTTGGGTAGACCATTTGCCACTTATCAAATTTATCTATAATAATAGCTACCTCTCAAGTATCAAGATGGCACCTTACGAAGCTTCGTATGGGAGAAAATGTAAGTCGCCAAATGGATGGTTTGAAGTAGGTAAAACCACCTTGCTTGGGCCAGATCTAGTACAAAAAGCCATGGAAAAAGTTAAGGTAGTATAGCAACGGCTAGAAACAGCCCAAAGTCGTCACAAATCACATGTGGATACTAGAAGGAGAGGACTAGAATTCTCAGTAAGGGATTGGGTATTTTTAATGGTGTCTCCAATGAAAGGGGTTATGAGATTTGGTAAGAAAGGAAAACTGAGCCCACATTATGTAGGGCCATATAAAATTACTAATAAATTCGTGTAGGTTGCATATGAACTAGAGCTACCACATGAGCTTTCAATGGTTCATCCTATTTTTCATGTCTCAATACTTCAAAAATGCATAGGTGACCCATCCTGTATGACTCCTATTGAGGATGTATAGATTATAGAAGATCTCACCTATAAATAGGTACCTATTGCTATTCTAGATCGTCAAGTTAAGAAACTAAGAAATAAAGAAATAGCTTCAGTAAAAGTACTTTGGAGAAACCAGCAAGCAGAAGAAATAACATGGGAGGCTGAAGATGTGATGAAATCAGAATACTCTTACTTATTTGAAGATAAGGAGGAAGTCCAACATGCAGAATTGGGACACTAATAGGTACGTGTGATTAAATGCCTAGTGTGTTGTCAAAAGTTCGTGTAAGTAAAGGTTTAAACTTGGTTAAGATATTCAACTGTGCTAACATTGGAGGACGAATGTTCCTAAGCGGAAGAGGATATAACACCCCACAACTTACATACTAGTACTACGCAAATAAAACATGATATGGTTTGGTCAAATTAGCGCCCATTTTTAAAAGTGCTTGAATCTCAAATTAGAGGGCGATATGTATGTCTAACGCTGAAGAGGGCCAAGTGTAAACAAGTTTTATGTCAAATTTAGGTGATCACGACCGTAAACAAAGTGACAGAATTGAGGTTCTTGTAGGACTTAAGAAGCTAGCAGGTGAGTCACTTACTTGCTTAGCTTAAATTTGCTAGCTAAATGGAGACAAGGCTCGACGTCGAATTTGTCCAAGTCCGATTACGAATAAAGTCCGTATTAAGGGTGTAACTTTAAACCATGTTTTAGCATCATAAATGAACTTTATTTTCGACCAAGATGAATAATAAAAGATCCCAAGTACACCATAACCCACTTGGCTAATTGGACCCAAACTAAGTGAAGAGGAATTTTGAAAATGGGCAGCCAAGGCCCATCAACTTTGAGACCCATTTAGGCCTAAGTGTAAGGGCCAAGCTGCTGCATCACAAGGTTATAAATATGTGTTAATATGTGCTGAAAATTTTAAAAGAAAGTAGGCCAAAGAGACTCTTTAAAAGGTCTCAGAAACAGCTCCTTAATTCATTTCACTTTGGAACAAATTTTCAGCTTTCCTAAAGACTTTTTTTCTCTCTTTATTTTACTTCACAAGGCAGCCTACACAAACCTCTAGGGTTCTTGAAGGAAACCTAATCATTGAAGGTTGAGGTAAACAAAAACATTCATGTATTTGTTATACTTATCCCATGACAAACAAGAAGTGTTTGCTAGTTATGTTTGTGCTAAAATTTTTGACAGCATGTGTCCTAAGGATTGTTGTGAACTTTTCTTGTTGTTCAAGAGGATTTTATCTTCTTGGTTGGCTGAATTATGAAGTAATACTTATGTTTTTAACAAGTTTTAGTTTTTTACTGATGTAAGTTAGCTGTTGCACCACTTTTACTCTCCGCAAAAGCGAGTTCTTACAGGATATCGCAATTGTGTTCTTCGTACGAACTTGTGGGCTGATGGATAGTAGGATATTGCCTCACGTCCTTCATGACTGGTTTGGTACTGTTATAAGACTCTTTTAAGTCTGTTTTATGAATATATGTGTTGAGGATAGTTTGGGTAAAGTTGAAAAATGTTTGGGATTGTCAACGTCGACATGTAGCAAAGGGGTGTAACGTTATGCCACCTATTTGTATGTTGCATAGAATTGTTATGTGTTGTGCTTTGTGGGCCTTTGTAAGGCCATTATGGTACTGTAACAGTTTGTACGTGATATATATAAGAGAATGTGTATTAGAAAATACGATTAGAGGCAGAAAGTTTAAAAAAATACGCTCGGGTTTATAAATACCATCTTGCTGCCCGTATGTTTTTTTTATGAGATTGGCCTGCCAAGATGTATCTATTGGCTGCTAATGCTAGTTTTATCATCTACTATATTGTAGATAAATATTTGGAGGAAGGGAAGGTTATCTGGAGGTAATAGCGAGGTCGAACAGTGAGGTATGTAAGGCTACTTGATTTTATATTATTTGGCATGAAACATAGATCCTCTCTTGGCACGTAAAGGCACTTACCAACTCCGACATAGCTATTAACCATGTCTCAACTCTTTCACATGTTCATATGCTCCTATACATAGTCACCTTTAAATCTGGATACATACTTGGATACTAAGAAACACGAGTTCGTTCTACTAAATAAAGTTAATGTGTTGTTCTACCTCCTATGCATTTCATTAATTGTGTAATTTACTCCTTTCATCATGGTGTTGTCTTTTGTGATTATTTACATGTCATATGTTGTATCTAATATCCTACAGCTCCAATATTATGACCACCAAAAGAATCATCTCAAAGGTAATCGAAAGATAAGGTAAAGTATATTGCTTATTGATGGGTGGTAACCCAAGGGGTGCAAGAATCACCTAGCCAGGGTCGATCCTATCATGGGGGGTAGCCCAAGGGGTTAAAGGAAAAGCCTAGCTAAGGCCAATCCCGATATAGATTTACCACTGATCAGCTCGTCATTTGTATTACATGGTGTGCACAAATTATATAGGAAAGGTAAAGTAATAAAAAGAACATAAAGTACATGGTCCCACAGTATAACTAAGGGTGGTCTCTTATCCTACACCAGTGCATTGTTTCATTTAAGTTGTTACTTCATGTACAGTATTTCCTGCCTTACATATTCAGTACATTATCTCGCACTAACATTCCTTACGGGGGACCTGCATTTCATGCTGCAAGTACATGTGCTGGTAAATCTCCCCAGCAGGAGTACAGGATATCCAGCTATTGTTACCAAGCTCCTGGTTGCTTCGGAGCTTTGTCTGTCTAAAGCTTATATTTTTGCATTATATAGTTAGTCGAGGCGGGGCCTGTCCTGACCCTTTTCAGATACTTTTCCTTATCTACAGGCTTTGTGGACTATGTAAATTAAAGTATGGTCATATCTCGTACTTTAAACACCATGGCCCCAACGGCCTATCCATATGCATTTCCTTTTGGCTTGTTGTCATAGTTATTTTCTTAAAGGCATGTCAAATGTAGAAATTCCTTATAATATGTATAGAAAGCGCATGGATATAGGTTGGTTCTCTCGAGCCTCATCGGCAATGGGTGTCAGTCCGCCCTAACGGGACTTTGGGTGTGACATATGTACTTGATAGAATTTATAATCAATATTCTTACTCATTATCAACTTCTCATCAACATATAATCAAACAATGACTTCACGATTTAGAGTACTTTTTTATGTAGACACATTATTAACATTCATTGATCTTAAATCCATTTGCCAACATTGTTTTGTCAAATTAAGTATGTTATTGAAATGCCCCACACTTGCCTAGGAATGCCTCCATTCTGTAGTTCACTTATATCTCAAATTGGGGATATTTAAACACTCCTCCACGTAGCTTGGAAAGACCCTATGATGCATTTTTTCAAAATCTCAAAATTCGTGCAGAATTTTGCAAATCTGACATCATATTCTTGTTCAGATGGCAAACTTATATGAAAAAATGAGTACCTACTAGGTATACTTTTTCCGTGCCAAGAAAAATAATTTTTGGTGAAATTTCATAAAAACAGTAGTTGTCCATGGAAAAAAATTGACGCGGACTATTTCAAAAATTTATGAAAATTATTCTTTTTACTCCAGGGCAATTGGGTAATAACCTTATACCTTTATACACGAAAACCCCTCATTTCCTAGACATTTTGAACCCAAAAAGACAACCAAAAACCTCTCAAAATCCTTTCTAATCTTCTTCAGATTCTCTATTCATTCTCAAGGTTTTAAAGAAATCTTGTTAGAATTCGAGGAAACCAAGTTAAGCCCCAAGTCTTCCTCAAGATTCAAGTGTCTCAATCTCCTTTCGGATCTAAGGATTTCATTCAAGCTTCAAATCTCCATCTCCAAGCTCATCTCCAAAGCTAAGGTATGTACGTTTTAGCCATTAGGACCTTCCACCCATGGTGCCCTAATCTCCATTTTACTTAATTTGCATGATCTAAAATTGATTTTACAATTGGGTTCACTAGTAAGAACATGTCTACAAACTATGTTGAAGCTATGTAAAGTTGTGACTTTTTTGCTATGTTTTGAGTTATAAATTTTGGATCTATTGTACGTTTTATAAGGGGTTTTGATGCATATTGCTTGACGATGTTGCAAGGTATTGATTGATGATCTTACAACGGATTTTCTTGCATGATGTGAATCTATATTTTGCATGGTCTTGTACCCCCATTACACACCCATCAAGTGTTTGATAAAATATCCGGGTATGATTTCTTGAGGAACTTGAATGTCCAGTGCATGTCCTATGAGTCGAATGTGATGATGAAATAAATGTTTATAGGAGATATATTTATGAGACTTATCTATATTATTCTAAGATGGCCATGCCATTATGAGGGGATACCATGCCTTGACCACTATGATAAAAGGGATGATGTTCGCTAACCAAATTAAGGGGTTGATACCTCATTAACCAAATTGAGGGGTTGATATCTCATTAACCAAATAGAGGGCTTGACACCTCATTAACAAAATAGTGGGGTTTATACCTCTATCTACTTAGAGGTGGGTGGTGTATGTTAATAACCAAATTGAGGGGTTGATACGTCAATCACCTAGGATGGGAGGTGGTAAGCCCATTAGCCAAAGGATGGTCTCTTTCTACTTACTTACTATGTTCTATATAAGAATGATTTTACTTCAAGCACCATTCGTACATACCATATTATTATTATGCTATCCATTGCCTACGTTTATACATTTCGATTATGTTGCTTATCTTTCGTTGCATTGCATACTACAGACTTAGTAAATTCAAACATACTAATGCATACTTTATGCCAACATAATGTTACCATGTTGAAACTAGAACTCTATTTGGTCATCATCATCCTCCACGTGGCAAGTGGCTTCCATTCAAGCTAGCCGGTGAATCCTCATGTCTGAGGGCAATATCTATATTTTCATGTTATGTATTAAAGACTATCTTTCCTTTTGTTATACTTTGACTATGAGGGTGAGCCTTGTTGCTTGTCTTGGCCCCCACTAAGTTCTATGTTAGAGGTGTTGTTTGGATAAGATATGTGTTATACTTAAGCTTTCAGTCACTTATGATATTCAAGCTATTTAAATATGAATCTCTCTCCCATAGTCCCAATTTCCCCTTGTTTATATTTCTTATGATGAACTATCTTGCTTCCACAATCAAGGATGTGTGTTGACACGCTATGAGGCTTGTTTAGGGTTCTTTCGGGTTCCCCATTCGCCAGTCATGTCTAGGCCCTAGGCTTAGGACATGACAAAGATGGTACCAAAGTACTAGGTGGATAGATACTTAGAGTCCAACACACCACATTAATTAGAGTCTTATTCACGATTATGAAGTGCGTCATGACTATGAATAGGAGGCTATGAGACGTTTTAGAAAATGTTTCCCTTTTTCATGTCCTACATTGTACAGTAGAGTTTTGGTAATTTTTCCCCTAATAATTATTCTTTGATATGCTAGATCATGCCTATAACTCCAGGATGAAGGATCCAAACTCCCAAGGAGTAACCTACCAATGGTGAGCTCTAGGATGCTTTCACTATGTTCGCCCAAGTTATGGCCAACCAAGTTAATCAAAGGGCCCAAGCCCCTCATGCTACTACCCCAGGAGCTAGGGTAAAGGACTTCATGAGAATAAATCCACCAGTGATTTATAGGTCAAAGGTGGATGAATATCCACAAGAGTTCATTGATGAGGTCTATAAGATTTTGAATATCATGGGTGTCGGTTCAAATAAAAAGGTAGAGTTGGTGGCCTACCAACTCAAAGGGGTAGCCCAAATATGGTATGATCAATGGAAAGGGAGAAGGGGAATGGTTATGTGGTGCATTGGGAGGAGTTCAAATTTGCTTTACTTAATCAGTTCTTCCCTTTTGAGCTTAAGGAAGCTAAGTTGGTAGAGTTTATGAACTTGAAGCAAGGTGCTATTAGTGTAAGAGAGTATGCTCTCAGGTTTAATCAACTTTCAAAGTATGCTCCTCACTTGGTGGTCGACCCTAGATCTAGGATGAATAACTTTGTTATAGGGATCTCTGACTTGGTGGGTGAAGAAAGCCGCTCTGCCTTGCTAATTAGTGACATGGACTTGTCTCAGTTGATGACATATGCCGAGAAATTGGAGGAAAAAAATATGAGAAAGAAGAGGGGTAAAGAGGCCAAAAAAGCCCGTTTTGAAGGGAAGTTCCAAAGTACCAAGGATAGTGATGATGCAATGTGTCCAACATGTGGTAAGGTTCATAGAGGCCCATGCTTGAAAAGCACTAATGCTTGTATCCATTGTGGTGAGGAGGGGCATAAGAGGAACGATTTTCATCGTAATCAAGGTAAAGGTGAAGATATTTTTCCTCAAGGTGGTGCCCCAAGGCACAATCGGTTCCATGCTCTACAAGGAAGGCGAAGGGAAAATGAGGCACCCAATGTTGCCATTGGTAAGTTGAAGTTTCCTTTGACTTGGATGTGTATGCATTGATGGATCCGATGTGTCACTATTTCTTCTATCACTCTTATGGTTGCTAGTGGGTTTCTTGTGTTTCCTGAGTTGTTGTGTGAAATTATTGGTGTTTATTCCGTTTGTGGTTCAATTGTTGATGGGTAAGGCTTTTGGGGCTTCTTTCATGATCTTATTGCTTTAGGTCTTGTCTTGTTCTTTGTTTGAATTAGGTCTTGTCTTGTTCTTTGTTTGAATTAGGTGTAGTAGTTTTTAATGTCATACTTAAGTTGGATTAGTGTCATATATGGTATGTCTTCATTATTTGTAGGGCCTCTAGGATTAGATTCCAATTCCCTAATGAAACCATCTTTGAGTGGGAGGTTTCCAAGTAGTAGCAAAAGAGGTAGGTCCATTCTTGTCTTTATGTTCAATCAATCTCTAAGGGTTGACCCATGTTCTTATTGCATAGGGTCTTGTCTTGTGACTTTACTTATAGTTAGTTTGTGGACTTGAGGTCTTGAGGTGGTTTGGCTACTTGCATATTATGTTTCCAATGAGGGTAGAACTCGTAAGATTTTGATATGATAGTTAAGGATGGTCGATCTATTTGGTCAACTGCGATGGGTTATTCACTTCTCTAAGATAGATGTTTGCTTCGAGTTTTGTCCATAAGTGAGGATGAGGGTAGGTGATATTCCTAAGTGTCTTTCCACACATGGGGTGAGCATTTTAGTATTGTTAGATTTGTTTGGTTATCTTATGCACCGGCTATGTTTATGCGTTGCATGAATAGGGTCTTAAAACCCTACCTTGACATGTTAGTGGTGGTCCCTAGTGGTGGTGCATTGATTTAACTGGAGCTTGTCAAACCTTTGGAGGTAGTGTTGCAAGTCTTGGATGATGATGGGTTGTTCGCCAAATATTATAGGTGTGAATAGAAGATAACAAGAAGGTGGTCAGAACTCCTTAAGCATTATGATATGAGTGTGCATTAATTTCCCCAGCGAAGCTTATGTTGTGGTTGGTGCTCTAAGTGGCCTAGCATGTGTTGATGATGGTGGCAAAGAGGTGACTAGAGAGTTCCATCGGTTGTCAAGGTCGGGGGGAAGGGTTAGGTTGGAGGAAGTTAAGCATGGTGGTGTAGTATTCTTGATGGTCCAAAATCCTCTTTGGTTGAAGAGATCCACAATGCCATGATTTCTCCTTATTAGAGATGGAGGTTTTAGGTGGAAGATGGTGGAGTGGAGCTTGTCTCCAAGGTTGTAGATGGTGGTTGATGGTATAAAGTGGGCTATGTGTATGATTAAGGTTGACAATGATCTTAGGGTTGTGAGTCCTTATAGAGCATAGAGGAGGATTGGTAAGTTTGCGTAAGATTGGAATTAACTAGGGATATGGTTATGGTTTGTCATGTTATTTCATGCTTCTAAGTTAAAGGGATGTGGTGGTGACTCTAGTCCTATAGAACTCGTGATAATGTGGGTATTGTGGAGGATAAGTTGACTTAGGAAGAAGTCCCGATAGAAGTTGTCACGACCCAAGCCTATGGCCTAAACGTGACACGGCAATTGGGGAACCCGAAGAAACCCCAAACAAGCCTCTCAACTTAACATTACACATCATTAATCACGGAAGTATGTAAAAGACTTCAAATAAGCAAAAAGGACAAAGGGGCTAAGGGATAACTTGCCAAAACATCAACATCAAAGAAAAGGAGTAATAGCTCATATCATAATTTCACAATTTGTCCAACAAACACCTCTAAATACATAGGTAGAGCAGGGGCCAAGACTAGGTAACCGGGCTTACACTCATAGTCAAAATAGAACATAAGAAAGTGTCTTAATACATGGATAATAGCAACATAGACTAAGGTCCCTAAAATGGAGGACTCACCCACAAGCTTGGAATAGCACTGACTAGCCACGTGGATAAGGAGGATGATCAAATTGAGCGTCGGTCCCTACATGATGATATCATGTAGGAAAGAGTATGCGTTGGTACGTTTGAGTGTACTAAGTATGTGGGATGTAATGCAACAAGAGATAGACATCATCGGCAAAATGCATAAACCTAGGCAATGGACATAGTATAACAATATGGCATGTATGAACAATGCATAAGTAAACCTGAACACCCT
Source organism: Solanum clarkiae (assembly GCA_011800125.2). Lineage (NCBI taxonomy): Eukaryota > Viridiplantae > Streptophyta > Magnoliopsida > Solanales > Solanaceae > Solanum > Solanum clarkiae. The sequence continues at coordinate 13,522 of JAABOM020110170.1, read as the reverse complement.
GGTGGCAGGGTACTACACCTCTCACGTTGTTGATGCCATTCACACCTGGACACCCTGGTGGCAAGGTACTACACCCTTTACATGGTTGATGTCATTCACACTTGGACACCAAGGTGGAAAGGTACTACACCCCTCACATGGTTGATGCCATTCACACCTGGACACCTCGGTGGCAAGGTACATAACCCTTACATGGTTATCCAAGCTCCTATACCCCCCGGATCGGGCATTGTCTAATGCAACACATTATATAGAACATATATATCTTGTGCATAAGCTCATTTCATCATCATACCAACAATCATATCATATCTCATGCTTTGGACCTTAAATTCCTCAAGAAAGCATAACCGAACATTTTATCAGACACCTTGGGGTGTAATGGGAGTAAAAGACCATTCAATTTAGAGATGAAATCATACAATAAAATCTGTAATAAAACCATCAATCAACTCCTTCCAACATCCCCATGACATTCGCATCAAAACCCCTCATCAAATCCAAAATTAGATCCAAGATTTAGAGCTCAAAACATGCTAAAACAACCATACTTTCGTGAACAAAAATCACTGTGCAGTAAATTTCTCAATATACAAGACCCACATGTAAAATCAACTTTAAATCATGCAATATTAATTAAAAGGAAGCTTAGGCACTATGGGTGAAAGGACCCAATAGTTCGACACCACATACCTTAGCTTTGGAGAAGTTCTTGGTGAAGTTTGAAAATGGAGGCTTGAAGCTTCAAGAAAATCCTTAGTTCCGCATGAGGGTTTTGAGTCTTGAAATTTAGAGTGAAAATATGGTTGTGTTTTGGGGATTATTAGGAAATGGTTAGGATGATAAAGGGTGAAATTTGGCTAAGTATAGATAAAAACACCTTTGGGAAACTTGGGCCCAACACTTAGAATATTTTGGGCCGCACAGGAAAACATTGCTATGCAAAATGTACCTCTCCGCATCCCAGAGGGGACGCGGAGAAGGAATTACACTAGAGAGCACCATTGGAGCATCACGGAGGGAACGCGTAAACCTTAGTAGAATTCTTCACTTAAAAATTTATAATTGCTAATCTTTCACTCCTAAATCGGGGTTAGACCCTTTTCCACCTAATTTTGCCCCCTGATCACAAATACGAAGTCAGATTTTCAAAATAACAAACAGATTTTGAGAAATGTGGATATTAAACTTTTGGCATTTAGAGGCACATTTTGGGGCACTTTTTGAGGTCGTTACAATATCTCCCCCTTGGGAACATTCGTCCCCAAATGCAAAAGAGACGTACAAGACAAGAGTGATCATGAGTAAAATTAGCCCCAACATGACTGCAACTTAACATGTAAAACACCATTTTCAAATTCTCACATAAGTGCAAAATCACAATAAGTTTACCAACTTAAACATGAATGCATATGAATGACATAGAGGCTGAAATGTAAGACTTGAAATCAAATATGAGATTTAAGATTAGTACCTTAGGTTTTAGTGGAGTAGAAATGATAAGGATACCGCTTTTGCATATCCGCTTCGGCCTCCCAAGTAGCACCTTCGACTTGTTAATTCCTCCAAAGGACCTTAACGGATGCCACCTCCTCGCTCCTCAATCTCTTTACTTGTATATCCAAGATCGAAAATGGAACCTCCTCATAAGTGAAGTTATCCTCAGCCACAACCACAACATCAATAGGCATAATGGCATTAGGATCACTAATACACTTTCTCAACATAGAGTCATGGAACACCAGATGAACCAAATTCATTTCACTAGGAAACTTCAACTCATAAGCTACCTTGCCAACCCACTCTATCACCTCACAAGGACCAACATACTTTGGGATCAACTTCCCCTTTTTACCAAAGGGGACCACACCTTTCATTGGGGAAACCTTCAAATAGACCCAATCACCCACTTGGAACTCTTGGTCTTTCCTCCTTACATCGGCATAAGATTTTTGTCGACTTTGGGCTGTCCTCAATCTTTCCCTAATCATCCTAACATTCTCAAGAGCATCCATAACATGATTCGGCCCCAATGAATCCACCTCTCCAACCCCAAACCAGCCCACTGATGATCTACAATGACTCCCATAAAGAGCCTCAAAAGGAGCCACACCGATGCTAGAGTGATAGCTATTGTTGTAGGCAAGCTCAATCAATGGAAGATGGTCATCCCAACTACCTTTAAGCTCCAAGACGCAAGCCCTAAGCATATCCTCAAGTGTTTGAATTGTCCTTTTGGCTTAGTCATCTGTTTGAGGGCAGAAGGTCATACTAATATGAACATTGGTACCAAGACCCCTTTGAAAAGACCTCCAAAAATGTGAAGTACATTATGCACCACGATCCGATATAATGGATAAAGGAACCCCATGTAACCTCACTAACTCATGGATGTACAATCTTGCATGCTCTTCAGCACCATATGTAGTCTTAACCGGTAGAAAGTTAGCCGATTTCATCATCCTATCAACCACCACCCATATAGAATCGAAACCTTTCCTTGTCTTAGGAAACCCAACCACAAAATCCATATTAATTACCTCCCACTTCCATGTAAGAATCTCTATGTCTTGGGTTAGGCCACACGGCCTTTAATGTTCGGCCTTGATTTTCAAATTGAGGGGTTGATACCTTATTAACCAAATTGAGGGGTTGATACTTTATTAACCAAATTGAGGGGTTGATACCTCATTAACCAAATTATGGGGTTGATACCTCAATCGCCTTAGAGGTGGGTGGTGTATGTTAATAACCAAATTAAGGGGTTGATACCTCAATCACCTAGGATGGGAGGTGGTAAGCCCATTAGCCAAAGGATGGTCCCTTTCTACTTACTTACTATGTTCTATATAAGAATGATTTTTACTTCAAGCACCTTTCATACATGCCATATTGTTATTATGCTGTCCATTGCTTATGTTTATGTATTTCGATTACGTAGCTTATCATCCATTGCATTGTATCCTACATACTTATTACATTCAAAGGTACTAACACATACTCTATGCCTATATGATGTTACCATGTAGAAACCGGAGCTCCATTTGGTCACCCTCCTACTCCACGTGGCTAGTGGCTTCCATTCAAGAGAGATGGTAAGTCATCATGTCCAAGGGAAATATCTATGTTCTCATGCTATGTATTAAAGACTATATTTCCTTTTGGTATACTTTGACTATGAGGGTGAGCCCGGTTGCTTGTCTAGGCCCCCGCTAAGTTCTATGTTAGAGGTTTTGTTTGGAAAAGATATGTATTCTACTCGAGCTTTGACTCACTTATGATATTCAACCTATTTAAATATGAGTCTCCCTCCCATAGTCCCAATTTCCCTTGTTTATGTTTCTTATGATAAACTATCTTTCTTCCGCGATCAAAGATGTGTGATGATATGCTATAAGGCTTGTCTGGTTTCCTTTGGGTTACCCATTCACCGGTCACGTCTAGGCCCTAGGCTTCGATTATGACAGCCATTGCTTGGGTGTTTGTTCGAGTCCATAAAGTGACATAATAAGTTTTACCAGGAACTACAAATCCCTCATGTTGTTCTATGCAAATTTCATCACCCAGTTCTCCATTTAGAAAGGTTGTGTTAACATCTATTTGATGAAATTCAAATCAAGTATAGCCACTTGTGCTACAAACACCAGAAAAGATTTCATTCTTGTTACTAGAAAATATGTATCAAAGAAATTGATACCTTCTTTTTTGTATATAGCCTTTTACTACAAGTCTAGCCTTTATCAATAGTGCCATCGACTTTCATTTTCCTTTTAAAGACTATTTTGATCCTAAAGGTATATTTCTAGGAGGAAGATCAACCAATTCTATTATATGACCATTCAAAATTGATGCAATCTCACAATTAACTAGTTCTTTCCAAAATGACAATTAAGTAGAAAACATTGTTGCTTTAAAAGGTTGAGGCTTATTTTCAAGCAGAACTGCTACAAAATCTTGTACAATGGAAGTTGACATTGTTTGACATTTACAATGTCTTGGATCCTATTTATTTGATGTATTTTCCTTCAGTTCTTTTTGAGGTTGTTTAGATATTTCATTTGATTACTTACATTTAGTTTTATATGGATAAATGTGCTTGAAAAACTTGACATTAACTAACTCAGTTACCATATTAACATGAATATTTGGATTATCAGATTTGTGAACATAAGATCGAAAAGCTTTGTTGTTTGTAGTATATCTAATAAATGCAGAATCCACAGTTTTTTATCTAATTTTTCCCCTTTGGGTAAAGGAACTTATACCTTTGTCAAACATCTTCATACTTTGAAATATTTCAAGTTGGATTTCTACGTTTCCATAATTCACAGGGAATAGATTTATGCTTTGCTGTGAAGCATCCTATTGAGTACTCAGTTAGCCAAATGGACAGCTTCCCCCAACAAGTTATGCGGCAAACCAGAACATATTAATAAAGCATCCATCATCTCTTTTAATGTTTGATTCTTCCTTTTAGCAATTTTTTAAGATTGTTATTTCAAGCATATCTCTACAAAAGTAGATTCACTTTGAATCATTTTTATCTTTTTATTCAAATAATTCTCCACTTCATTTTTGTATTTCTTAAATACGTTAATTGCTTCATTTTTATTATTGAGCAATTAAACATAACAATATCAAGGGCTATCATTAGTAAATATTGTAAAATATTTTCTCCCACAATGATATGGCATTGACTTCATAGCACAAAATCACGACCCGATCTTGGTCATGATAGCACCTACTAGGTCCCTTAGATTCTTATTGACAGTGTCTCTAACAAGGACGATTTTTGGAGCATTCTGTATATTTCCTTTGAAAGTTGTTTTCTTCACAACCTACGAATTCAGTAGGAAAGTACCATAAGTTGGGGCACCTTTATCCAGTTGCACTAATAATGTTGTAAGTCATAGGGGAACATTTGAGTATACTCAAATCTTCGATATGTTCACTGAGAATATTGAAAATGGAGGAATCATTCTTCATTTTGAGGTAATCAATGGTTAAACACTTGGCTCCATAGACCCTACGCATAATATGTTTTAGAGTCTCTTGATCCAGATAAAATCCAGAAAGATGTGAGAAGATAGAGAAGGGAGAAGTTGTGCGACGGTCGAGTTGAAAGTCGGAGACACACAAGCACCAGTGGAAAGAGAACCCAAATCTAAGTTCTCCAATACATTAGTTACTGTGTCTAGTAGAACTTTATCCATTGACGGCTAAAAATTGGCATTGGAGCTTCCTCCTCCACATTCATCTCTACCATGGAGTCCCTAGCTAGTTTCAGCCATGGATGAAAAATATACCAATAACTAAGTCCTCAATTTCCTTCCATTTCTCTAGTAAAACGAAAAATGAAATGATCAATTCAGAATTTGTATTTGTCGAAAATAATTCAAAAATTTCCCCATATTCCATGGTGAATCAACACAACAATATTTACGCAGTTGAATTTCACGAGTAAATTCAACAAAATTCTGTTGTGAATAACAATAAAAATGATATAAAAACAATTTAAAAGAAGATATTCAGTTTTATTCTTATTTACAACAAAATGTTTTTGAATTTACTCGTGAAATTCAATTGTGTAAAAATTATTGTGTTGATTTGCCATGGAATATGGGGAAATTTGCAAATTGTTTTTGACAAATGCAAATTACGAATTGATCATTTTATTTTTCATTTTGGTGAAGAAATGGCAGGAAATTGAAGATTTAGGTAATGGTATATGTTACATTCATTGCTGATACTGGCAAGGGATTCCATGGTAGAGTGAAAGTGGAGGAGGAAGCTCTAATGCCAATTTTGGGACTTCAATGGATAAATTTTCACTCGACATACTAACTCATGTATTGGAGAAATCGGATTTGGGTTCTCTTTACACCGCTGCTTGTGTCTCTCTGACTTTCAACTCAGTCATCACAACACTTCTTCCTTCTCTATTATCTCTCAATCTTTCTAGATTTTATCTAGATGAAGAGATTTTAAAACATGTCATACGTAGGGAGTTAAGAGTTTAGCCATTAACTGTCTCTAAATGAAGAGTGATTCCTCCATCAATATTCTTAGTGAACATATCGATGATTTGAGTTTGCTCAAATGTTCCTCTCCGTCTTATACCATTCTTAGTGCAATTGGGGAATGGTGCCCCAACTTAAGGAACTTGCTTATTGAATTTACCGATTATGAATCAAAACAACTTTTAAAAAGGAAACATACAAAAATGCTCAAAAAGTTGTCTTTGTTAGAGTCACTGTCAATAAAAATCTGAGGGAACTAGCAGGCGCCATCATGAACAAGTCTGGTTCATGACACGGTGGTATCAAAGCTTAGGGTTCGTTGGTCTCAGCTGTATAAATCTACCATTTAGTAGAGTCCTATGGATAGGTGCGAAGATGTCCGTGGCTTATCTCCAAGAGGCCACAGGATGATTAGGAACCTTCCTATATTGTTGATTTTGTTGTGCATCTATCAATATTTCCACGATTCTAAGAATTTTACAAACATAGTCCCTCCACGTTGATAAGGCATAGAGGCCACACTCCTGTCAGAGGAAATGTTGTGTCATCAGTCCATGATAGGGAGCAGCCCCTACACACCATTGAGTAGAGGCTAGATGCCCTCGAGTTGTAATAACTAGATGAGGTAAGGCTGAGCATTGGTGCCTTTCGGCTGAGCATGTTATCAAGTATAGAACTTTACATTAAGTTCATATAGGAATTATATAATGCAGCAAGTACCTCATAAATTATCAGGGGAGTTCATAATGAATGCCAAATCTCACTATTTGGAAGATATAATTTCATAAATATCAACTTTTTCCCAATCTTGACTCAGGAAGAATGATGGGACGTGTAAAGAACATGATTTCATACTTTAATATGCCTTATATAATTGGGAATGAAAGAAATAATCAAACTTCAATGAATCCTTGTTCTAGAATCAAGAACCCTTGCTCTTCTCCCTCCTCTAGTGTCCCCAAAAAAGCGTTGAGTGCGAAGCATGATGAATGATACACCTAGCGTTTATGTTATGGCTTTATTGAAGCCTAAACCTAGCAAGGATTTATTTAAATAGGAATCGACATGGAAAATAATACCCCTCATTAAAACTCTCGTCTGAGTCTACGAGACCCTATCTATAAGTCATAGACCATTATATGTGCCGTAGATCACCCCTTGTAAACTAGGTGCCTAAAAATCTGAGTTACTGAAAATTGGCAGAAAACCCCTCTCTACGATCCATAAAACATTCTATGAGACTTAAAATCTTCTTATAAATAGGGTGTCCTTAAACTTGAGTCATTAGAATTTGTCATGAAACCCCCTTTACAAGTCGTATACCATTTCGTTTATAGGCCTCAAACTTAGAAAATTTGACCAAGTCATCCAAAGTTTCACGAGACCCATTCTATGAGTCGTAAGCATGCCTACAAGTCTTAAATAGCTCTTGTGAACCTTCTTCTGCAGCTTTTCTTAGACTTTGAGCAAGCTCTGCACATTCACTCCAGATCAGATAGAAGGAATTTGAGGGTATTACACTCCTAGGCATTAGGCAAGGGTCGTGATATTCTTATGGGAAATACTTCAACAACAAGACATGAATGATGTGGGAAGATACTTTTGAAGATGACTTTTCGCAAGATGTTGACTCTTAACAAAGTATAGTTGTTCAACATGTGTTACTAAAATACTCAGAACAAAAATTGTTTACAGTACAAACTTTTGTACAATGAAACTTTTTAGTACAAAGCATTTTAATATTTTCTGTAAAACAAATGATTTGTAGAACAAATATTTGTTAAAATAATAATGACAAAGATTCTAACAAGTTTTAAAAATCAGAAACTAAAAATAGTAATGAAAACAAAATTTGTAAATAAAAATAGAAATAAATTTGGCAAGAAGAAAAATCGAGCCCACAAAATACACAATGTTTCTTCAAGGAAATTATTCCTCTTAAGTACTCGAGGTTAATGGAATATATATCCTCTTGGGATAGAACAATTTTTCTGTCTGGTGTATCAATACCTTAAACAACAATGTCAACAAACCAGTCAACAATATTAAAGCACGCAACATTTTATTTGTGTAGAAGAACAAGAAGTCATAAAAAACCATAATAGAAATGAGAGAAAAAATTTCTATTTATAGAGAACAAAAGGTGCTCTTTGTGCCTTACCAGAAAGGTCACAACCCTTTGCAAAAGTTACAACTAATTAATGAAGACCTTAATTTTTTAGAAATGTTATAACTCTCCATTTTCCATTCACACCTTTTAAATTCAACAATTCATTACATGAATGGGAAATGACTCAAGGAAAAGAAACTGCCAAATGTGTACTTTATGAGCAAGGATTAATTGTATCTTAATAAGTACGTTTCCCTTTGAAATTTCTGACGTGAACATATGTCGGATATACTCGACCAGTTAGTAAATTTGATATCTTTGAACCATTCAGCTTTCGTGTATGCCTAGACAACTATATGACACTCAATCAATGGTTTGCTATCTATCATTTTTATGGTTGTGTTCGTTTCAACTATGAACACCTCATGATTTCATGAGTATATAAAGTATGGGCTTTTAATATCATCCATGTTGAAGCGGCTTACACTTCACTCTAACATAGGTGATGCCTAACCATGTTATCATGTAGATACACTATTTGGTCAAATCTGCAAACTTAGAGACCATTAAAACCCTTTAAGATTTATTAACTCGTTAATAAGCCATGATATTTTGTCCTTATGACTTAACATTGCTTTTATCATGAGAATGGATTGAATTGTTTGGCAATGTCGAACCGTCATTCTCAACTTTGTTTGGTCTCCTTGAACTTAGATATTGGAATCTGCAGTCTGCTAGGTAAAGTTAGCACCATGATGATTTGTCCTAAGCCTTAAACTCATTCCCTTAGATGATATTTTAACTACTTTTCTAGTTAGGTCTTTTGTTAGTAGATTTGACATATTATCTCTAGAATTTACATAGTCAATAGTGATAATTCCACTAGAGAGTAGTTGTGTAAAAGTATTATTTCCTCGCCGTTTGTAATGACATTTACTATGTACATAACGCTCCCTGCCTACATATTTTTGCTTGGCCATGACAATGTATGTATATAGGTCCTATAGGCTTGGGCCCAGAATGGAATCTCTACCTAAAACTTTTGGAGCCATTGATCTTGTTCACCAACCTTCTCTAAAGAAATACATTCAAATCTCATTGTACAATGAGCACTACATGTCTACTTGGATGACTTCAAAGAGGCTACTCCTTCATCAAGAGTAAATATATAATCACTTTTGGATTTTACTTCATCTGACCCAATGATCCAATTTATATCATTATATCTTTCAATCATAGAAAGATATTTTTTGTAATGAAATGCATAGTTTTGTATATATTTTAAATACCCCAAAACACATTTTATTGTCATCAAGTGAGTTTCATTGGGATTAGTTATAAATGGACTTAATTTACTAATAGCACATGTTATATCTAGTCATGTAACAATTCATAATATACACATCAAACTTTCCAACTCTCTTGTTTAATCCAATTGTGAATCACTTTTGCCTTCATTCTTTTAAAATTTATAGCTTAAATTAATAACAGTCGACATCGTTGAAATCCAAATACTTGAATTGTCGAGTATAATTTCAATGTATTGAGATTGTGATAATGCTAGACCTTGTGAACGTTCATGGATTTTTATTCATAAGATCAAATTAGCAACTCCTAAAGCTTTAATAACAAATTAACTAGACAATATGTGTTCGATAGTATTTATATCATCAATACTCTTACTCATTATCAATATGTCATCAACATACAAACAAGCAATGACTTCATGATTTAGAATATTTTTTGTGTAGGAACATTTATCACATCCATTGATCTTAAATCCATTTTTCAACATTGTTTGGTCAAATTTAGTATGCCATTGCTTGGGTGTTTGTTTGAGTCCAAAAAAGTGACATAATAAGTTTGACCAGGAACTACAAATCCCTCAGGTTGCTCTATGCAAATTTCATCACCCAGTTCTCCATTTAAAAAGGTTGTGTTAACATCTATTTGATGAATTTCAAATCAACTATAGCCACTAGTGCTACTAACACCAGAATAGATGTCATTCTTGTTACTAGAAAATATGTATCAAAATAATTGATACCTTCTTTTTTGTATAGCCTTTGACTGCATTTCTAGCCTTATATTTGTCAGTAGTGCTATTAACTTTCATTTTCCTTGTAAAGACTATTTTTATCCTAAAGGTATATTTTTTGGAGGAAGATCAACCAATTCCATTGTATGATCATTCAAAACTGATACAATCTCACAATTAACTGCTTCTTTCCAAAATTATGATTCAATAGAAAACAATGCTGCTTTAAAAGGTTGAGGCTCATTTTAAAGCAGTACTGCTACAAAATCTTGTCCAAAGGAAGTTGACATTGTTTGACATTTACTATGTCTTGGATCCTCTTTTTTTAATATACTTTCCTTTAGTCTTTTTGAGGCTGTTAGATATTTCGTTTGATGACTTATATTTAGTGTTATTCGGATAAATGTGCTTGAGAAACTTGACATTGTCTAACTCAATTACCATATTAAGATGAATATTAGGATTATCAGATTTGTAAACATAAAATTGAAAAGCTTTGTTATTTGTAGCATATCCAATAAACGTAGAATCCACAGTTTTTTATCTAATTTTTCCCATTTTGGGTAAAGGAACTTATACCTTTGTCAAACATCTTCACACTTTGAAATATTTCAAATTGAATTTCTACCTTTCCATAATTCATATGGAGTAGATTTAGCTTTGCAGTGAGGTATCCTATTGAGCATTCAGTTAGCCTAAAGGACAGCTTCCCCCACAAGTTCTATGGAAAACCAGAACATATTATGAAAGCATCAATTATCTCTTTTAATATTTGATTCTTCCTTTCTACAATTCTTTTAGATTGTGGTGGGTAGGGGCAGTAGTTTGATGAATAATACCGTATTTCAAGCATATCTCTACAAAAAGAGATTAGTATTCTCCACCCCTATTACTTCGATTAATTTTTATCTTTTTATTCAAATAATTCTCCACTTCATTTTTGTATTGCTTAAATATGTCAATTGCTTCATTCTTACTGTTAGTCAATTATACATAATAATATCGAGTGCAATCATCAATAAAAGTTATAAAAAAATTTCTCCCAACGAGATGGCATTAACTTCATAGCACATTGTCATGAGCCGATCTCGATCATGATGGCACCTGCTAGGTCCCTCGAATTTTTATTGACAGTGACTCTAACAAGGACCACATTTGGAGCATTTCTATATGTTTCCTTTTGAAAAGTTGTTTTACTTCACAACCTACAAATTTAGTAAGAAAATACCTCATGTTGGGTAACCTTTCTACAATTGCACTAAGAATGTTGTAAGATTGGGAGGAAATTTGAGAAAACTCAAATCTTTGATATGTTAACTGAGGATATTGAAAATAGAGGAATCATTATTCTTTTTGAGACAATCAATGATTAAAATCTTGACTCCATGGACCCTACCCCTGACATGTTTTAGAGTTTCTTCATCCAGATAAAATCCAGAAAGATAGAGAGATGATAGAGAAGGGAGAAGTTGTGCGATGGCCGAATTGAAAGTCGGAGAGACACGTGCATAGGTGCAAAGAGAACCCAAATCCAAGTTCTCCAATACATGAGTTACTATGTCGAGTAGAAATTTATTCATTGACCACTAAAAATCGTCATTAGAGCTTTCTCCTCCACATTCATCTCTACCATGGTGTCCCTGGCTAGTTTCAGTCGTGGATGAAATATTTACCAATAACTAAATCCTCAATTTCGTGCCATTTCTCCAGTAAAACAAAAAATGAAATGATTAATTCAGAATTTGCATTTGTCAAAAATAATTCATAAATTTTACCATATTCCTTGGCGAATCAACATAAAAATATTTGCGCAGTTGAATTTCATGAATAAATTCGACAAAATTCTACTGTGAATAACAACAACAATTATATAAAAACAATTTAAAAGAAGTTTTTCATTTTTATTCTTATTCACAATAGAATTTTTTCGAATTTACTCGTGATATTCAACTGTGTAAATATTGTTGTGTTAATCAGCCATGGAATATGGGGAAATTTTTGAATTATTTTTGACAAATACAAATTACGAATTGATCATTTCGTTTTTCGTTTTGGTGAAGAAATGGTAGGAAATTGAGGATTTAAGTATTGGTATATGTTACATTAATTGCTGAAACTGGCCAGGGATTCCATGGTAGAGATGAAGGTGAAGGAGAAAGCTCTAATGCCAATTTTGGGACTTCAATGGATAAATTTCCACTCGACATAGTAACTCATGTATTGGAGAAATTGGATTTTGGTTATCTTTGCACTATTGTTTATGTCTCTCTGACTTTTTACTCGGCCATCGCACAACTTCTTCCTTCTGTATCATCTCTCAATCTTTCTGGATTTTATCTGGATGAAGAGATTTTGAAACATGTCGTACGTAGGGTCCAAGGATTTAAGAGTTTAACCATTGATTGCCTCTAAATGAAGAATGATTCCACCATTTTCAGTATTCTCAGTAAACGTATCGAAGATTTGAATTTGCTCAAATTTTCCTCTACGTCTTTCAACATTCTTAGTACAATTAGAGAAAGGTGCCCCAACTTAAGGAACTTGGTTATTGAATTTGCCGATTCTGAATAAAAGAACTTTTCAAAAGGAAACATACAGAAATGCTCCAAAAGTTGTCTTTGTTAGAGACACTATCAATAAAAATCCGAGGGAACTAGCACGTACCATCATGAACAAGTCTTGGTCATGACAAGATGGTATCAAAACTTAAGGTTCATTGACCTCAATTGTTCAAAGAAACCATCTAGTAGAGTCTTATGGATAGGTGCGGAGACATCCGTGGCTTATCTTCAGGAGTCTATAAGATGATTAAGAACCTTTCTATGTTGTTGATTTTGTTGTGCTTCTATCAATGGTTCCACGATTTCTAAGAATTTTGCTAAGTTTGTTCCTCCATTTTGATGTCGCGTAGAGGCCAGGCTCCTGGTAGGGAAAGTGTTGTGTCATCAATCCAAAATAGGGAGCAGGCCCTAGAGCACATTGAGTAGAGGCTAGATGCACTCGAGTCGTAACAACCAGATGAGGTAAGGCTGAGCATTGGTGCCTTCCGGTTGACCATGCTATCAAGTATAGAACTTTACCTCAAGTTCATATAAAAATTATATAATGCACAAGTACCACATAAATAAATTATCAAGAGAGTTTGTAATGAATGCAAAATCTCACTATTTGAAAGAGAGAATTTCACAAATCTCAACTTGTTTCCAATCTTGAATTCAAGAAGAATGATGGGGCATGTGAAGAATATGATTACACACTTTAGTAAGCCTTACATACCTGGGAATGGAAGAAATAATCCATCTTCAATGAATATTTGTGCTAAAATCAAGAACCCTTGCTCTTCTCCCTTCTCTA